>JBBPPA010000559.1:0-19920 GCA_038091735.1 Leccinum pellstonianum | reverse complement strand
CAAAAGCGAGCACAGCAACCGGTTCCAAGTCCAGCCGTCCCTCTCTGGTTTTCAGCGGTCCGACTACGTGTCGCGCACCATTCTCGGTGGTCTGACTCCGTGTCGCATCGAGAGCACTCTGGGACTCCGCGTCTCTTGGGCCGCCCCGTCGCCACCTCGCTTCGAGCGACAGTGGGGTTGTAGGCTCTTGGAGTGTCGTCTCTAATACCTCTCCATCAGCTGTTTTGAATCTCCTTCCCTGTCTCCGTTACCACCACGCATAGTGCCTCTCCCTCGGCTGCAGAACTCTTTCGATGTGAACACCCCTTTCGCTGCACAAGTAAGTCCATGGACTGCTGTGACATTTGACTCAGTGTTGTTACAGTTCAAGCCAATGCTTTTCGCTCGTTCAATTTCTCGTTTAGTATATCATCAAGCTCCTACGTAAAAATTTCCCCGCCATTCCTTTACCATTCAAATTCACTTTTCTTGGAGTATTCACAATTCGTACTTCATTTCCCCCAACCCACATACCACTGACTTCAACCGTCAAGTCCCGTATCCATCTGCCTTTTCCCCCAATCTTTTAGTTCGTAGATATTGCATATCTGATGAGGGGTCGCTTCAAAAAAAAATCAGGTGGGTGTCCGAAAGACCCGTTGTGAGTTACTCACCGTTTCTTTTGATCCTCAGGTCCACCAACTGCTCCGCCAAATCCCAGAACTCTAGGCTCGTCATGTATACATCAAAAAACTGTTGCTTGATAGCAACAACTCGTATATCCACCAAACCTCGTAATTGGAGCCAGCGCTTTAGTACGGTTCGTGATGTTCGCCTCGAGGGCCAAAGGACTAACACGCGAGCAGTAGACCGTGCCAAAAACCCTCGTAGACCATAGAGGCAGCCACCAGTCTGTGCCGTGTGGATGGACAGGTGGGTGAGATTCGACAACATACCGAGACCCGCGGGCACGGTTTCCCAGGTATCCCCCCAGTGTGCGAGTAGGTGGAGGTGGGTTAGACTGGCGAAAAAGGAGATGCTGGGTAGGTTGACAACTCTTTCATCCCTGCTGGTAACTAATCCGATTGCGAGTGACTTCAGATTGTGCAATCTCTCCAAATGCTCCAGGAGGGGATTCAGCTCGTAATCAGCGATATGGCGGTAGCCAGTTCGCAAGATCAGCTGTGTCAAGTTGGGGCAGAGCACCAGTATCTCAGCCATTGTGACGATACTGGCAGAACGGGTGATGTAGAGATCTCGCACGTCGGGAATATGGACCTGCGTATTGGCGTAATCCACAAAGCCCTGGGCCTGGTTGACAGTTTTCAGTCGAAGTGTACGATGCAAATATGGTTGGAGCCTTGGGGGCTGTGGGTGAGTAATCCTGAATCTCAGTAAACGAATCAAACTCGACTCACCATGAATACACGCGTTTGGCCACAAGCGTGTAGCGATCAACATGGCGCTCGTCCTTTAGTAACAAGAAGATCTCGCGCTCGAGCTCAGGCGGCAAGTGTGGTCTGTGGAGACACATAGCGAAGGTAGATAATAGGATGAAGGGTAGACTTGGGTGCAAAGGTGGGATGAGACGCAACCTGATTTTCAATTCTTTTAAACCTCGGTACCAGGCAGCTCCGTCGACCCACGTAAAGTGAAGTTAGTCAAGGCAATAAAGTCGTCCCTTTCGTGTGACCGCCGAAACGATGCAAGCCAATATTCCTATTGGAAAAGGCTGCCGGGCGGATCAACAAGATTCCTCATTCAACATGGGCGGAAGTCTACGTAGGCGGGGATCTCACTGTCCATGTCTCATTGTGCTAGCTACTAACGTGATTTCAAGGCAATAAAGTCGTTCCTCTCGTGTGACCGCCGAAACGACGCAAGCCAATATTCCTATTGGAAAAGGCTGCCGGGCGGATCAACAAGATTCATCGTTCGACATGGGCGGAACTCTATGCAGGCGGGGATCTCACTGTCCATGTCTTATTGTGCTAGCTACTAACATGATTTCAAGGCAATAAAGTCGTTCCTCTCGTGTGACCGCCGAAACGACGCAAGCCAATATTCCTATTGGAAAAGGCTGCCGGGCGGATCAACAAGATTCCTCGTTCAACATGGGTGGAACTCTACGCAGGCGGGGATCTCACTGTCCATGTCTCATTGTGCTAGCTACTAACGTGATCCGACAGCATTCCAAGGACGCAAGTAAATATATAAATTAATCCCTGCTGTCAAAAAACCTGACAGGGCCAATAAGTGGGTCCGTAAGCCCGGTTGGAGCCACAACCAGTGGGGATACCGTTATCTTGTTCCGCGTAAATTACTAACCTAGTAACCCGTTTGATAATCCTGTTCCCGATGCGCCCGACAGCGGCGGCGCCGATTTGATCATCAGGGTACTTTGTCGGTCAACGTGAGCCAAACAATATTGGCACCCCAAACAATTTTTCGCCTATGAAGGTCCGAGCCGGACGTCGTCAGCTTGATGAGTCCAAATGAAGCCTAGTCCTTAGGCAGTGAACTCGTAAGTCACAATCAATGAGTCGGCATGACATTTTCCTGATGGCCATTTTGTATTGTAGGACACAGCGGCGACCTTGATCTCCGATTTCGCCCTTTCGAGCGGTATACATTTAAAGAGTAATCCAAACTTAGGTGCGATCCACGGTTCACGACCATGCCCCGTTCTCACAGTGATACGGCGGCCGCACCGCAACCAGTTCACGTTCAGCTAACTGCGACCAACCAGTGAGCATGTATCTTCAGGACTTCGGATAGCTGCTCAAAATACCACTCGTATATCAGTGACTGGCGTCGCGATGGTAGGGCTATCAGGAGACTGGTCACGCTCGCTGACAACGTCCGTAATTTAATTGACGAGGCACTCCGCCGAGGCTCTCAACCATCGACAAACATAGAGAGTTCTGTGGAGTAAGTGTCACTCAGGTGTATTCAGCCTAAGGCTAACGACGGCCGCAATAGGCAGGATAGACGCTTCAAGGCGTACACGCAGTTGGTCACCAGCCTACCTCGGTTTGGAGAATGGATTTCCGGTCCAGATACTGATTCCAATGAATTGGATGTCATCGTTAAGATGGTGAGTAGCATCCGTCACAATGAATGTTTGTAGTTAGCTCATTCGAGTTCCCAGTTAACCGAAGGTGCTGAATCTGCTCGAGCAGACGATACCAGCAAACTCAAGCACAGGGTAGTACTCTGGTTGATGGAACTAGACCCCTCGACCCCTCCTCTCCCTCGCCAGGACAAGGTCGACCGAGGGTTCCACAGCGATGCCACAGGCAGGCTTTTATGTCCTGTGGACTACGACTGGGATGATGAAGAGTAAGTGCATGAATATCACGACGGCCGTTCTATGCCTAACTGAGCTACTAAGTCATCGTGACAAGATCCGGGAGTGGCATCCCCACTACCTTGTCACAGCGGATATGTGGCCACAATACCTGTATGAGGATGGCAAGTATAACCCCGACAACCCCACTGAGGGACTCTTTATGGGCAATATCCTTGTTAAGGCGAGTATCTATTCGTGCACAGAACTGTAGGTCTGACACAGTACGCAATAGGCATTCAAATCTATGTTTACTTCACCCTCCTCTGCCGAAGGAGATGTCGAAACAGGAGCCGACTCGTTTGGGCACCGTAGCCGTCGTCGCGGCGAAAGACGAACCCGATCACACGTAGCCAGCTTGGTGCAGATGAATTCAGTTGTGCCAAGGGCCATTGCTTACACGGCGGTGCAGGTGGGTCTCATCATCAACTGGTATATGACACCAATCTGACAAGTGTAGGTTCGATTTGCTCTTTCCGACTGTGGCTCATGGAGACTTGAGGATGATCTGTTCAATTATCATGATTTCTATAACAGTATTGTTAGCTGGTTCGAAGACACTGACAATCCGGCTGATGAACAGTTCATCAACAATTTACTTCTCTGGTGGAATAGGTACGCCATGGCTTGACAAAGCGACACAATTGCTGAAGTTCAGGACAGGAAGATATTTGGGCGAGCTGGTGTTCTGAAATATGCTCCTCCCGGATCCCAGCGCTCCGCAAATAGCTCAGTTGCGGCCTCCTTCAAGAGGTCCCGTTGCGTCAGGGATGATGATGTACCCGTATAGGAACGACACGGTACTGGCTGGAGTACGATATGTAAAAGCGGAAATAAAAAAGTGGTGGATTGCATTGACCAGGTGTGAGCCGGAAATGAGTAGGATGGTGGGGTCAGCCGTCGACTAAACAAATAATTGAATTGCAGCGCAATGTACATTTTGATGATATTTCTCGCCGGGGAAGCTGACCTAGAGATAAAGGGCACATCAATATCGCTGAAACCATCTCAGACGACTAAACAAATAATTGAATTGCAGCGCAATGTAAATTTTGATGATATCTCTCGCCGGGGAAGCTGACCTAGAGATAAAGGGAACATCAATATCGCTGAAACCAACTCAGACTGAGCTGGCACACGAACAAGTTGACGGGTTAGCCCGCCAATGGCACCAATTATCGTATTGGTGCGCCAATTTCTTCACGGCGTGATTTATTGACAACCATTCAAACGTAGACATCAAAGGAGGCTGAGTCACGGAGAGCACACAAACCACAGATTCCAATCATCCTGCTGCCGTTTTGTGACCTAGGCCAGAATGAAGTTTATTGACGACAAGAATACTCTGTATATACATTGGACGAGCGAGTCTACATCTGGAAAAAAAACATTAGCTATGGAGTGCTACATAGCATCTATTGACCTGTTAGACCCCATAGTCTTCCCCCTTCTATGTAGTACTACATAGACACTGGATTCTCGACTGTCACTACCGTAGCAACTGTAGCACACCATATTAATTGACTATGTATACTACCAAAGACCTAGTAGCATACCATACTAGTACACCGTAGCACACAATAGCACACGATAGCACACGATAGTGAGTGTAGAAACCTCCATAAATTGACAATCTATACTACCAGAGACGTAGTAGTATGTGTAGCACGAAGCTACTAGGGTCTACTACACTACACCAACAACACCATATTGAAACTCGTACGACACTAGTCCATATCACCACTGGCATCCGACCCCTCAATCTCATCCTCGAGAACCCGGTCTACCTGATCATCCTCCTTTAGCCACCAACCACTTTCCTCCTCCTCGATTTCCTCGAGCTCTTCACTGTTCGGACTACTAGTACCATTACCCGCCTGTCCAGTACCATTACCCGCCTGTCCAGTACCATTACCTGCCTGTCCATATGATTCCTGAATAGCATACTCGATGACATCGTCGGTGATTGCGATGGGGCCGGTGCTTTGCTCGTTGTCGTCAACACCCGCGTTCGACCTGTGCCCGATTTAGCATTGAACGTCAGCGCCGTACATCAACTACATTACCTGCCGTTGTCGAAGACCTCTTTGAGGAGCTTCGGCAAGATGCCCTGTAGCTTCGTTTGCTCGTCGAAGTACTTCAACGTTTTGATATGCTGCTTAAATATCGGCTTGTACTCATCCTCTTTAAAGTGTACAGCCTCGCGTTTTCCGGTGGTCCACTCGTCAACGGCACATTCGATCTAATTTATTCTTTTAGTAGTGTTCAACCAATCATCACGTGCTTACTGCTGTGAGCGTCAGAGCGAATGCAACCCGCGGGAACGGGTCATAGTGCTCTGGCCATTTTATTCCCTCGCTGTCTTTCTGCTTGAAGAGGACATCGTTGATGACGAGTTGGATGATATCATTCCTGTAGATTCCCGTGCGGCGAGGGTGAAGTTCCTGGATATTGGATGTTAACAAGTCTGTCGTAGACTGGATACCGAACGCGAACACTTACGCGGAACGCGAACGCTGACTTGTCCTTCAGCTCCGTCACAAGTTTTCGGTTTCTCGTCTTGGTGATTGCACCATCTCCCATTTCGAACCCATAAGACTTGGTGGCGAATGCCTTCGCTCTCGATTTAAACTGCCCCCGAAGGTGTGAACCGCGCGCCGTGATCTAAAATGTATTGAATGATCAGCATACTGCCCGGCAGCCCGGATCAATACATACAATCTTGATTATTCCCGAATCCAGCTCTACATCCAGTAGTTTGTTGTAAATACGGCTCGCCTCGAAGACGTCCTTGACCCAATCGAGCTCCTCGCGGGGCTCGGGAAAAGGATTATCAGTTAGTAAATACGAATGGTAGAACTCGATGGCGGTTCTGATGACCTGGCGCTCGTCCGGATCATAATCGGATATCTTGGGTCGACTCGGAGATTTGGTCTGTTTGCCCCCGTCGCCAGCCGCCGCCGCCTTGATGTCCTGCGTGAGCGTCTCGTCTGCCAATAGATCTTCATCGTCACTGAGGACGATGTGGCAGACGCGCTTTCTTTGGGTGAACGGAGGATTGCCGTAGTCCTCTTCTTCATCACGGTCGGCGCGATCGGGTTTATTAGACCCGACACTCAGACTGGGTCTATCATAAGAAACGGTCAGTAAATTGGATGAATAGTTGTTGAACGACTCAAACTTACTCGACTGTCTCTTGTTTGAAAGTGAATGGAGTAGGTGCGCGAACTCTCTTGCGCGCGGCAATCTCGATCGCATCCCAATTCTCCGGCCGTTCCGGCTCAAAGATACGAACATGACGAGGGGGAATTAACTGTAGATCAAAAAGTATGACTCGGAGAATATAAAAAAAAGATCTCAAGATACATACCTGCGGCTGAGCCTTCGGCAAAGAGGACGGGGGTGGGATGTTGCCTCGCCGCGCCACAAGTGTCCCTGGGGGAACCATACTCGCACGGGGTAGAGTGCGGGCAAGGCCTCCTGCTGCACGAGATTCGAACTGCGAAGATTTGGTCAAAACATGTGTGCGATGTATAGAAAAAGTACTTACCGCTTTGTCCGCAATAGACGGCACCTCAGCGGTCATCCTTGGAGCTTCCAAAGGCTGAATTTTGAGTGGGTCGAACTGCGCTGCTTTTGTGGCTTGGTCGCGCTTTCGGATGCGCTCCTCGCGGCGCTTGGCTTTGACCCGTGTGTCTCGTTCCTGAACAGTCTTCTCCTGTTCGAAATCCTCTGTATATTGTGCCACAGCGAGTCAGAGTGAGTACTACAACGCGGCCGACAATTCATATGCTTACCTTGCAAAGCCTGAAGTTTTGCTGATGGACGGCGAATACGACCGTCGGGTGCGGGCTGAGATACGTCTTTTGGCATATTAAACGAAGGATTGTAACTTGAAATAAAAGAAAGCGAATGGTCAGTGATAGACGAAACAAAAATTAACGAGTGTAGTAGAATGAAAGGGTGAAGGTCAGTGGACAGGCAGATCGGTTCTACTTAAATATGTTTGCTATAGCGGACAATGAAGGGATTCCAAACCGCGATGGGTGACTACGGTGCAGGGCAGCAGCTACGGGGACCTGGTAGTAGCCTCAAGTTCGAGACCGAACTGGTTGATCTAGACCGTACAGGGTAGCAGCTATGGGGACCTGGTAGTAGCCTCAAGTTCGGGACCGAACTGGTTGATCTAGACCGTACAGGGTAGCAGCTACGGGGACCTGGTAGTAGCCTCAAGTACGAGACCGAGCTGATTGGGCTAAACCGTGCAGGGCAGCGGCCACAGCCTGGACCCGGCAGTAGTCGAGGATGCGACGGTTCGAGACCAAAGGTCAAGAGGCTAGTGGACCGCGCAGCAACAGCAGGGACCTGGTACTAGGAGCCGATTTGAGAGGTCAAGCCAGACCGCGCAGGGCAGCAACTATGCGGACCTGATAGTAGAGGATCCGGTCCGGGACCAAGTCCGATAGTGGCGGTAGTGGCGGTAGTGATAATTAGACGACTTGGGGATAAGAAAAATAAAGGGAATGGAGACGTACCAAACCGTACAGATCAGCTGTCTGGAATTTAAATTTTCAGCAAATCAGCTAAGCGTCCGCAGCGGAAGGTCAGTCAGCAATCAATTGTCTCACGTGTACCATATTCCTTACAATATTCCCTCCGAGTCCGAGTCTGTGCACGGTGCACCAAGCCCGCATCGAGCCCGCATCGTCTCTTAAGTTCTTGCTGCCTGTGTCAACAAACCGATGCCGAGCCACATCCGTCAGCAACAACATAGCTGCAATTACTGTCAACGAACCTTTCCGACGGCTGGAGGGGTGCGTCGGCACATCGCACATTCGATACTGTGCCGTGGGCAGTGGGAAACCGAGGCACAACAACTTGCGCAACGCGCTGGCCCTCGGACTCAAGACTCAGACGCAGACATCAATCATGAAGATATCGACTTACCTGATGTCGGTCTTGATGTTAATCACGATATTGACATGCCGGCCAGAGCACTCAGCGATGTCGAAGAAGGGGGTGCCCACCTGGAAGACGAGCACTGTGAGCACGAGCTGATCGTCGAGGAAGAACACGAGTCCTGCTTTCCGCGCTTCGCCCAGGAATTTGCAGAGAAGCCCGCTGCGGATGTCATTGGTCGCGAGGAGACGGCATTCGAAAAAATGAAACGTTACCAAGAAGCGGCTGGACGAGGAGCATATGCTCCGTTTACAGATCACGAGGAGTGGGAGCTCGCTCAATGGCTCCTCAAAAATGTCAACCAACGTGGCACAGAAGAGTTTCTGAAATTACCAATTGTCAGTTCATAGACACGATAAGATTTATTCGACTGCTAACTTACCTTTCTGAAGACAAAGAGTCGAACGCAGCCGTCATTCCGCAGCAACTATACCTTCTTAAAGCTCGTGGACCAACTACCCACAGGACCCGAGTGGTCCTGCAGGCTCGTTCGTGTCCACGGTGATCTCGGACCGCTTGATGAAAACGACGCGGCGATGGATAATGTAGATGCGAGTGAAACTGAGGACCTTGAACTCTGGATGCGCGATCCGGTGGCCTGCGTTCGAGAATTAATGGGTAATCCTGCCTTTGATGGAAGCATGGCTTACGCACCGGAAAAGATCTTCATAGACGCTGAGGGGCGGACTCGCCGGTACGACGAAATGTGGACTGCCGACTGGTGGTGGGACATGCAGGTAAGTTAATCTTCACCGAGTCCTGACATTGTTACATACCTGAGGATTGCTCCGAAGAGACGGTTGCCAGCTGGCGCGACTATTGCGCCAGTAATATTGGCGTCCGATAAAACCGAGCTGTCTCGTTTCAAAGGAGACAAATCCGCGTGGCCTGTATACCTCACGATTGGGAATATATCTAAAGACGTTCGTCGTGAACCCTCGCGCCATGCGTCCGTGTTGTTGGGATACTTGCCCGTCTCAAAACTGGCGTCGTTTGAAGACAACTCAGTTGCTGGTTACCGGCTGTTCCACTATTGCATGACGTTGCTATTAGAGGGGCTTGTGGCTGCCGGACAGGAAGGCGTGGAGATGGTTTGTGCGGATGGCGGTATTCGTCGGGTCTTCCCTATACTTGCGGCATTCATCGGTGACCATCCCGAGCAATGTCTCGTCGCATGTTGCACCGAAAATCGATGCCCCAAGTGCCTGGTACCGCCCGATCAACGAGGCGAAAATTTACAATTCCCACGCCGCAACCAAACACGAACAACGCAGACACTTCACGCTCAGGCTACGAATGAGTACCCCCCCGAGTTCATCGCTGAGGGCCTACGCCCGGTCTTCTCACCCTTCTGGGTCAAACTGCCCCACACCGACATCTTTCTTTGTATCACCTCTGATATCTTACACCAACTCCATCAAGGTCTCATCAAAGATCACCTCAAAAAATGGTGCAGTGCACTCGCTGGGACGGCCGACTTCGATGCGCGTTTTCGCGCGATGTCCATTTTCCCTGGACTCCGCCAGTTCAAGAAGGGAATTTCAACTGTCAAGCAATGGACGGCCGCTGACCATAAACAGCTCGAACGGGTCTTCATCGGTGCCCTTGTCGGCACGAACGCACCACCACGCGTTCTGCAAGCATCCTGCAGCCTCGTGGACTTTGTCCACCTCGCACAGTACCGGTCACATACAGATGATACCCTCGCTGCGCTACAAGAGACTCTGAACGACTTCCACCGCCTGAAGGATGTTTTCATAGAACTCGGGTGCCGGGACCATTTCAACCTCCCTAAACTCCACTCCATCGTCCACTACGCTGACACGATACGATCTCTAGGTAGTCTCGACGGGCTCAATACCGAGATCTCGGAGCGCCTCCATATCGACTTCGCCAAGAAAGCATACGCTGCAACCAGCCGAAAAGATTACACCATCCAGATGACCAGATGGCTCCAGCGGCAAGAGGCGGTCGTCTGGTTCAGCAGTTACCAAGCTTGGCGACATAGATTGGATGCCGACTCGGAATCCTCCCATTCAAGTGATTCGGAGCACCATCTCCCTCACCAATATCTCGGACCTCACGCGGCACCAGTACCTCATCTATCATCCCGTTATCGAATCGCTCGCCGGCCACAGTTTCCCAGGAAAACAATACAATATCTAGAACAGCATCACGGAGCTCTTTGTTTCCTTGAAGCACTCAGAGCCTTTGGCGACACCCTGCCTCGTGGGTGCCAATACTTCGAACCCAGTATCAATGACCGCTTTGATATTTTCAGCAACGTGGTGCTCGTTACAAAACCAATGGAGCACATGGGAACAAATATGAATTCGAGGATACGCTCACACCCACAACGTTCCAATGGAGTTCGCAAGCCACCTACGCTAGCCAGATACGACACCGTCCTTGTGGATGTCGACACAGAGCTACGGCAACAACGGGGTGGACTGCACGGTATGTTGATCTCAAAGTCATCGTTTCGCTTTTATCATTCAACCGTTCCGACAGGTCTGCGCGTGGCGGAAGTCCGTGCCATCTTTAGATTACCATCACACCTAGGCAATTATCCTCATCCCCTTGCCTACATCCACTGGTTCAAGCCCATTCAGACGCGCGACAACAACACGAAAATGTTTCGTGTTAACCGGTCTACGAGGCAGCGGCTATCTACTAACGCGGAAGTTATTCCAGTGCATCGGATAGTTCAGATCTGCCATCTAATACCGGTGTTCCCCCGCGGCCCCGTTCATCCTCGGTGGATCAATGGCCAAGCCCTGGTGGAGGCCGACCATTTCTATCTCAACCGGCATATTGACCTTCGCATGTTTGAACACTACAGGTTACACAATTGATTCGCCATGGTGCCGGTGGTGGTGGGCGGGCGGTAAGGAGTTTCGTATTGATAAACGAACATTGCTCACTCCGTCATGATTTGAACCCTGCTTAAATAGGCACGGCGACGATATCTACGTTCCTTGCTTGCGTCTGCTCAACAACTGCCCCCTTCAAGTTCCTCTTCAATGGAACGCTCGAAAGGACGTCCACGCCGACCTGCTGGACCAATACTCAACGTTGTTCCTGGTTACAGCGTCCTCGTATTTGATACGAACATTCTCTTGTCATCGCTATCTGGTCGCCTCAATTATCGAGTCGCTTTGATGGACGGTCGTCATTCCCGTTCCCGTCATCATGGAGCTCAGGCCCGGGCTAGATGGACTTTGTTCGAATACGTCCCAGCTCGGTGAGACCGCCCAAGAGGCCGTTGCCTACATCACTTGTCACATCCGATCGCACAACCTGAGGTCGCTCAAAGTATTGACCTCGAAAGGCAACTATCTCACGTCCCTCAACGTTCGAACGGAGCAAGTCACGTTGTCCGATGAAGGGCCGTGGGAATGGTGCAAGGACGATCTGATCCTCAAGGCTGCCATCTGGCAAGACAAGCACTGGGTCGATCGATCAGCGCTTCTCAAGGGCAGTGCGACGGTACGAGACACGAACGGTGCCGTCAAGGTCGTTCTACTGAGTCTCGACCGGAATTGTGAGTCACAGATCTTGTCTTGGTTTAAATTTAGTTTCTGACCTCGTGGCGCCGTGTTTTGCTTCTAGTGCGACTTAACTTGGCTCACTCGTGGCACAACAGTCATCTGCTCGGATGACATCTCTCCTGGTTCGCAGACAATCCGGCCGCGCCGTCCGCTCTCGGTTTGCGATTCCGTCCGATGGCTAAGCTGTCAACGGGATAGCCCCATCAGCGTTGTAGGATTTGATGAAGATTGAACTCTCTGGTCTCGGTTGACGGAAGACGCGACAAGACACTGACGCAAGACCGCTGGATTGCTTGAGGCGATTGGTCATGCCGCTCATACGAGCGGTGTGCACGCCTCGCGACCCCGCCAGCACAGTGGCTCCACCTCTCTCTTCTTTGGATCATCAATCCCCCAACCTGCCTCCGGACCTGGTCAAGAACAAGATCCACAACACGTTGGGCGGTGTTCTCGTGAGTCACTGCCACTTGGACCGTCGACATCACGTTGACGACCTCTCGTAAGCCTTTCAAGTATGCTTTTCACGTAGGATCTAGCTACCGCCGAGTCGGCGATCTTGCTGCCGACCAAGTGCTTGTCCTCTCGCACGCATCCGCGTTCGCCCTCTTCGCCCTCGCCGCCACCCCAATCGCCTCAACGGTCATCTGCAATGACACATATTTGAACAAGTTCCTGGTCGACAGTGGTGCACGGTATGTTCCAGCTTCAACGGGGAGAAATCCCTCGTTTTCGCTCATTGTGTCCAACCCCACAGTCCGGTGTCCACGAGTGGTGTAGTTACCGCTTGTCCTCGCCTTCGGTATGTCCTCTCGCATGCATCCGCCTTTGCCTTTGCCCTCGCCGTTTCCCCCATCACCTCGCATTCAACACGACCACCGACCGTTTTATGGCATCGTGAAATACTGAAACTCACCTCAAAGGTCATCTGCGACGACACGTATTCGAACAAGTTCCTGGTCGACGGTGGTGCAAGGTATGTTCCAGTTTCAATGGGGAGGAATCCCTCATTTTTGCTAATTAAGTCGAACCCCACAGTCCGGTGTTTACGAGTGGTGTCGTTCCCGTTTGTCCTCGCCCTCGGTATTATTTATCCGTCCTCTCGCACGGATCCGCCTTCGCCCTCTCTTCACCCTCGCCGTCGCCCCATCACTTCGCAATCAAGACAACCACCAACCATTTTATGGCATCATCAAATACTGAAACTCGCCTCAAAGGTCATCTGCGACGACACGTATTCGAACAAGTTCCTGGTCGGGTACGGGATTTGCGGCTATTTGTTTTCTCACTAACTTTGCTCGCTTCAAAAACGAAAACAACTTTCTTTTCTTCTCAACGTCGCGCACGATGTCTGCATCCCTCGCTCGCTTTGCCGCACGTCGTACGTGTCCCTTTCCATCCCCTGTGCCCTCTTCTTACTTTCTCTCCGACAGGCCTACACACCTCCGCCCGGAGATATGCCCTCTCCAGGTTCGCAACGAGTCCCACCATGACGGAGGGCGGCATTGCCTCGTGGAAGAAGAGCGAGGGCGAGTCCTTCACCGCCAGTGATGTTCTTCTTGAAATTGTACGCGCCTTCCGCCTCCTTCCGCACGCGTCCTGTCTCACACCCTCTACAGGAGACCGACAAGGCCTCCATCGATGTCGAAGCTCAGGACGACGGCATTCTTGCCAAAATCATTGTATGCACTCTCACTCTCACTCTCACTCCTTCTTTTTCCTTATTCATACCCTTTTCAGTCCCCAGACGGCGCCAAGAACATCGCCGTGGGCGTCCCAATAGCCATCTTCGCCGAGGAAGGTGATGACCTTTCCGGTGTTGCTCAAATGGCCGCCGAGGCTGCTTCGTCTGCACCCGTGTCCACACCACAGCCACCTTCCGAACCTGAACCAACTACCCAGTCGTCCCCACCTCCTGCATCTCAGCCCCGGAGACAAAGCCCGAGCTTCCGAAAGGCGACCGGATATTTGCTTCTTCTATTGCTAAAAAATTGCACTGGAGAAAGGTATTCCGCTGGCAAACATCAAAGGTACAGGCCCCGAAGGGCGCATCATCCGTGACGACGTCGAACGGTACCAACCCCCGGGCCCTTCTGCCCCCGCTCTGTCCGCCGACGCAGCCCCAGCGTCGCCGGATTACGTGGACACACCAGTCTCGAACATACGCAAGGTCATTGGCACGCGTCTTACCCAATCCAAGCAAGAACTTCCTCATTACTACTTGACCGTCGAGATCAACATGGACAAGGTATTCAAACTTCGCGAAGTGTTCAACAAGACATTGGGCGCAAAGGACCAGGCTGCTAAACTCAGCGTGGATGACTTCGTTCTCAAGGCTGTTGCTTGTGCACTCAAGGACGTTCCCGAAGCCAACTCTGCATGGCTGGGTGATGTCATCAGGCAGTATGTCACGAGATCTTGGTTCGTCAACGCAGCTAATTCCGAGCCTAGTACACCCGCCCCAGACAGGGCCAGACTTCGTCCACACCGTCAGCGCACCTCCACGGCGTGAGAACCCACCCCACGCAGCCAGCGCATGCCCCTCAACGTGATGCCACAACGACGCGCCGACGCGCCGACGGCAACTGAACGCGAGGCGACGCAACGACAACAACCGCAGCGATCGCCCACGCCGCCAGTGCATGCCCTTCAACGTGATCTACGATGACTCGACGACGACTCACTGACGAAGAGGACATGGCACGGTGCCCGCCTCTCTCCATCTCCCTCGTACGTGCATCCCTCCCTCTCTCTTTGTCCCTCACTTACCCTTTGCCAGACCTTGTCCTTGAAACCGTCAGCGGACTGCGTCAACGAACACGACAACAGAAACGACGCAATGACAACGCCGACGACGCCCGATGAACGACGCCACGCCGTGGCATGTCGACACCACGCCATGATTCCACGGCGAGCACCGACGCGACGAAGAACATCACCGTGGGCATCCCACCCCATCCACACCATCAGCGGACTGCGCCGAAGACGTCGACGCGGCGACAACGACGACGTGTCGAGGGCGCAACGCCGACTGACGGTGCAACAACGACACGAGGGGGATCCTTATAAGTTATATCACCGTGAGTAATTACATGGTAGACTCAGTAGACAGTTAGACCCCCATAGATCAGTTTGTAATTGCATGAACTATATAGTAGCTCCAAGCTGTTTCGTTTACTACCATAGTGTGATAATTACTACGGTAGTACATTTTCCATTTTATTTACTACCATAGTGTCTGATTACTACGGTAGTACATTTTAGTTCATATAGTGAGTATTAGCAAATGGGTTACTACCAGGGATTATTCTTTTTTCCTGATGTATGTTCACCAAGCCAAACCACGATGGCGCAAATATACGAACTTGTAGCCGGGTAAAAATACATATATGGACCGCGCTTGTTTTTGAGTTTTTGCTTTACTCTATTCGATCATCGGGACAGGGTACATCGTGATGTACCTACTGACGCACCGAGCACTTTCCGTTATTCTGCGCTTACGTTGCAGGCGACGGAAGGCTTGGTTCAAGTCAACTTGCGTAAGAAATTAGAATTGAATTCCAAAGATGCGTCCGTTACTAGACTCAAGAAAAGAGACACGCAAAGTAAATTTGCCCCCGCAACTACTCAGTGCGGGCATGTTTATTTACCAACAATCTAATCACGAATCTTCGGTGGAGATAATTTTTTTGTTGAGACCTGTGAGATGACGTTGTATCTGAAAGTGCGCGCCCGACAGCGATCCGAATCGTACTCAAATCATGCTGGCCGTCTGCTCTTCTTCTCTCAGGGCGACCTTGGCGGTGGCGAAAGATGTGACTGAGGACACTGGAAATCATATAAATCACCAAATTCAGAATATACAACAGACACAACCTGAGAGCAGGGCGGCGTTGTTATGAGAAATTTCCGAACAGTGCGGCCGTCAACGTTTCAACCACGTGAACGTCTTTTTTTCCCTTCCATTTTGCTCGAGCCAGGACAAGTCGGCATTTGTGCCTTCGTGACAAAACAACGATTTCAGGCACCAGCCACAAAGCTACTTACCTGCGGAGATAACATCACTGATCGAGCGGTCGCGATCATTTCATGTCAGGAACTTAGACACGTTGCAGTCCCGCCGCTCGGTCATAACAAGCTTTGTGCTCTCCCGCCGCACCAGCCGATGTCTGTTTGTCGGCTGTGGAGGGCAGGGTCGTCCTGGCCGTCAACGAGGCGACTAAGCAAGAGATCGCAAACGAGTTTCGAAATCGGAGCTCTGCAACTGAGCCGCTCACCCACCGCAGACTTGGTACCGTCAAAGTACGCGGGATAAATCTAGGACTATGCGTTGGTCCAGCATGACATCATGGCGGAGGCACACTGGCAGTAACTTGAATCGACAAGGCACCGGAGATGAATCATCACATCGTGACACACCCCATTTCGATCAAGGGGCCTTTTTTTCTGCTTTTGGCGGGCAATTTGCAGGTGCACGGTGTGCTCGTTGTCAAACACGTGCCGTTGCTTCGAAAGGATGACCTAACGCAAGAAAAACTTGAAATCATTGCCAAGGACTGTGTTCCGCCTGGGTTACCGACCGCTAAAAGACGTTCATTACCAGCCACAATGAATCAACCAGACGGTTTGATTGCACACACTATATCGCTAGCGTGAACGACATGGTGTACTTATTGTTTTGGTCGAGTTGGATGGATTGAACGCAAGTTTCGCACGCCCGTTAAATACGTTCCGAATAGCGGGCCACCTCTGAGTCCGTGCATAAGGTCGGAAAGGTGATGCTATTGTGAATGTAAGGGAATTGGCCAGAGTGCCACGACCAAAGAAGGACCGCGTCAAATCAAAATCACAGGCCGGTAGCGGTGAGGCCAATGAACCATAGATGCTGTTGAACACAAAGCTGAGTGCCATGGATAGGTAGAATCAACGAAAAGATTGTTAGGAGCCCATTAGGACCAAACAAGAACAAGCTACACTCGGCCTCTGAATCTTGCCGACGTTCACTTGCTCACACTAGCGCCGCGACAAAGTATCTAAAAAGGACGACTGATGTCGAAGTTCGGATAGATTCGATTCAAACCGAGGGGGATTGAAGCTCTCTGAGGCTCTCGATGTCCCATGCTAGAGGCCCACAGCAAAAGCTTCTTTGGATAACAGTCAAGCTTAACTCAAGGCTGTTGGATCCAAGGTGCATCAATTCTATCCTTAACACAATTTCCGTACATACAGAGAGAGAGAGAGAGAAAATAATGAATCATAATATTTGGGTAATGGAACGCCTCCATCCCCTTCGAATAGTACAAGGAATATGATCCATGTTCTAAATTTCTCAGTTACTTAGCATAGATATGAGGACACGTCAAAGATAAAGGGGGAAAGAGAAACGATACGCGATCGCAGAGACATAGGGTGAGCTGTTACGATGGATGTCAGGATAAGCATAAGTCAGAAGTAGTGTCCACTGACACCCACGATCTAGGGGTCGGAGCGGGAGAGGGATGCGAATGTTCAGGGAGGAGGAAAAGGACGAGATGTAGATGCGTGAGCCTGAGCCTGAGGGTGGTGACCTGGGAGCACGTTTTGTGCGAAGGTGGAAGTCTGTGGCTCCACCTGTGCATTGCTGTGGTACCATTCCACGTGTTGCGATAGTGTTCGTCGCCTTGAGAACGTTGCTTTACAGGCCGTACAGCCATGCCTCACCCGGATATGTTTCTCCTTCGTGTGCCTTATAAGGCTCGACTTCAACATTGACTGTTTTACTGAGCAGCCGATCCAGCGACAAGTATGCTGATGTGAGCTGGACGTAATCCCATGTTTGTGTTCAAAATGCGCCGTGATATCGCCAAGCTTCATTTTGTCGTTGCAGATCATCCCCTTCTCTTCGCATTGACAAGTAAACTCTAAGTCGTCAACGAAATTGTGGCTGGAGTTCATCGTGCCCTTTTAGGAATGTCGTGTTGAGTACGAGTCCCACTACACGAAGAAAAGTAAGACGTACACGTGGTAAATGATTCTGACCATGCATATTAGAATCAGTGCTGGTGATCGATGCAAGACTGTTCTCGGGCCGAATATCGGACGATGTGTAGAGAGACGAGTGCGCTTCATAGAGTCTGCCTGGGGAAAGCTCTCCCACATTTCTGTTTGCAGGTGATGTTTCCGAAAAAGGATCGTTGCCCGTGAGATGCAACCCACAGTTCTGGAGAGACCTCTTGTATGTTAGTGAGAAGATGATCCTATTAACTCCCCAGTGACGTACCTGGTTGTTCTTCTCAACTGTAATATGGACCCTGTGTACAGCCTTCAAATGTCGCATGAGCGCCCCTTCCGTAGCCTCTATCACAGCACTACATGGAACGTCGCCTTCAAACCATTGACATACAATATGTCTGGTAGACTGTTCCGCTGCATTTGCAGGGTAGCGTGATCCGTGACGTAGGTTATCGGCAATCCGATAAGTTGCCGTGCCAACGACATGTGACGTTAGTAGTGGGTGGTTCGAATGGGGTATTACACCCCCCCTGACGTAGACAGGGGTTTCCCCATCAGAAATAGAATAGATAGCCTGAGGGATAACCAGTGGCGGGCGAGACGCGTCTTGTTCTAAGGGGGACAATCGAGTGCTAAGCCATCCCGTGATTGTTTCGTCAGGCGAAGATACGTGATCCACGACGACACGGGAAGTAGCCAATGTGCATAAACCATCCTCACCCGGGATTGAAGATGGCTGATAGTGCAACTGGCTTGGACTACTGGGCACTGTCCGCTATAAATAAATATATTCGGACCAAGATGCGGGTAGCATGAGTCTTGGATGTCGACGTTCGCTTTACAGGACCGAGGAGAAAGAAGCTCACGCTGCTGAGGTACTCTGAGGTGCGGTACCGGCAGGTGGTTTGGCAGCAAACCGTGCAAGGGTGGTTGATCATAGAGACAGAATTCATGTTTTATGGTGGCGAAGAAGAGAGAAGATGTTAGACTGGAGGAATGTTGGAACTGAAGGCCAGACCGGACAGCTTATATATTTCTCGACAAAGAGCAAACCCCGCTCGACCCTTGACGGTGACGGCACATCTCGCGAGGCCTAAGCTGGCAGCGTCGTCGTCGGATGAGAAGAAGAACAACATTCGCACGCCCCTGTTAATTTTTCAACCTAAGTATAGATAGTTCGAACGCCCTCGAACCTTAATGTGGTCAAGGGACACAGCCCACCTTTACTTTCGCCCACCACACGGACACGCTGACGGTTGCTTACGCAATCATGTGGTGCCTTGCAAGTAACCGCCGGGTTGCCGCACTCCCCGCCAGGGGGCTGTGTAGCTGCGTCGGACAAAGTCAGATCTTGACCCGCTCGAATCACAGCCGGTGCCACAGCAATTTGATAGCCTGTGTGATAAATCGGCAGAAGTTGTGGGGTTACCAATTGTGACCTTGCAAGCAAGGTGATGCAAGCAAGGTAAATCGACTTCTAGATCTGTGAGACCCTCTGGCACCACACTAGAGGTAGAGGCAAAAAGTCTGGAAATTGACCTTTCTGAGCGTCTGGACTCCAAACGCCCGTTTCACGTGCACAGCAACTCATCATGCCGACAGGCAATTGTAGCGGAGATTAAACCGCCAGACAAGCCTCCCGCCCATCCATTTTCAGCCACCCGCCTCCCGCCCTCCATCCCGCCACTTTCCCACGCACCAAATCGCGTGATCAAAATCTAGCACCTCCTCACGACTTCAATCAGCCATGGATTCGGCCTACCCGGAGCTCGTCTTGCTCTCCATCAAAATCATATCTCAACTCTCTTCGTTGACATCCATCACCAGTCTGCTCACGCTCATCGAACGTAGTTCGGACTCGGAGCGTATCCTCAGTGGGTTCAGGCAATTACTGCACGTCGAGTCCCTGGACGACGTCGATGCGTCCGAAACGCTGGCCGAGCAAATCACGGGTGCTGGTGTGGCGGATCGAGAGAGCCAAGAACCCCTGGATCAAGCCATCAGGATCGCAATCCTCGACCGACTCGTTCGAAACACGGAACTTGAATCTGGGACCGCATACCCCAATATTGGTCATTTTCTCTTGTTTGGTGG
>JBBPPA010000558.1:0-19937 GCA_038091735.1 Leccinum pellstonianum | reverse complement strand
GTGTCGTGCTTCCACCACGTGGTGTCCTCCTTTCCGAACCTGGTCGCGCTCGAGTTGCACGGCCATGTTGCGGCACTCGAATTCGAGACACTGGAGAGCCTACAGGCGAGTGGGGTCACACCGCTCAGGCAGGTGCGCAGTCTCCGAGTCACAGGGCAGGCGTTTGTGAACGCGAGCGCGGCGTTTATATTGTATTACTTGTTGCCATCGCTGAGGCAGCTCGCGGTGCGGGGGAAGGCCTGTTCTGGGCCGGTACGACTGCGGACGGTAACGCTGGCGCTGCAGGCGTTGGTGTGTATGCCTAAAGTGTTTGGGTGGCCGATCGTGTTGCCGCATCTGGAGGACCTGGACTTGGACTGCGTCGATGGGGGCGGTGAGTGTGAAGAGTGGAAGCTGTGGTGTACAAGCGAGATTGAGGTGTGGAGGCAGTGGCAGGAGGTCATGGTTGACGCGAGGAAGGAGGGGAGTGTGGGCGGACTGCGGATGCACATCGCGACGGAAGAGCCTCAGCCGGCTGGCACGGACACGGACACTGACACGGACACGGACACTGACACGGACGCGGACACGGACGAGGACGAGGACGAGGACTTTGATGGGTGAGACGAGGGTGCTCTTGGAGATATATAGATTGGACGTGGGCGAGACCTCGTCTGCATAGATCATGTTAGACTCCTTTTTACAGTAATTACTGCGACTATTTAATAGTGCTCACCTCGAGCAGCACCGAGCTGAGCTAGCCGATCCAAACCTGACCTAAATCCGCAACATGAGGCCTGAGATCTTCAAGTCACATAGTACATACTTACATCATAGTGCGTTGATTTCTCTCCACCATACCTTGTTGTTCTTTTTGTTTTTTATTATCATCGCGAGCGTAGTAATTAGGAGTGAAGAAGGGAGATCATATTGTGATCAATAACATGGGTACGTGTACATATGTTTTGTTTGATAGTTGAATCGGAACCCTTGAATCATATGAGGTACTCGCAATTGAGAAGAAAAAGGACACCATAAAACACCCGAAAAGAACAAACCGAATTCAAGTTCCTAACCCATGAAGGAGTATCAATACACCATTCTCTGTAACTCAAAGCCTTACGCTTAGCAGCCCATCTCGATGCCGGCGTTGTAAGGACCATCATGGTCGTTGAGGTTCCCATCCAAGATATTTGGCACGTCGCCGACGATGCACTGCGTGCTCGGATTGTCATGGCCTGTTTTCCAATTCGACACGCGTCGCTCATCATTGAAAATCTAGTACGAGATAATAATAAGAAGACTTACCAGGACACGCTGCCCACTCGCCAGAATCTTCGATGTGCAGCTCTCCCGAGGGGTGAACGAAACCCAAGAACTCGAACGGGACCGTCGGAACCGGAACCTCCCTGTTATTGATGTGGGTCAAGTCCAGGTTGGCGTCCACGTAGTTGGTGAATGCTTGGTTTCCAACACGAGGGAGACCATAGCAGATTGTCTGAAAGATCGTTCCCGAAGGCAACCAAAGAGGGAGGAAAACCGAGTCGAGCAAGGAGATCGCGGCACCTGCACGACAACGATCACATCCAGTGAGTTTCCCAAATCAGTTGCCATGAGCGGATACCAAGATGCCCACCCATCGAGTGGCCAACCATCGATACCGACGCCGTGCCATAGTTTTCTGTACAGCAGCAAGAACAATAGCGGCAGTTCTATTCACGACCAAGTTAAAAGGGTAGGTGCAAACGAGACGCAATTCGTACTGTGCTTGTTCGGTCGCAAATCCGCTGTGAACTTCGATGTCAGAGCTGATCCCTGGAAAAAGAGTTGGGTCCGAATTTGTCAGGAAGAAACCGAGATCGGTGACGATGGGCAGTCTGGGTATCGGGTGTGAGAAGAGACGAGCAATACATGATGATACGCAACAGCAATATTAGACCTCACATTTCTTCAGGGTTTGTCCCTTGATGGGCGACAATCACCGTGTGGATATTGGCGTCGTATCCGACGTACCCTGGCACAATACATCAGTCGAGTTCCTCGCATGGCAGAGGACGCGTCTTACAGTACTGAACAGCGTCGCCGTCACCACCAGATGCAACAGTCTTAAAGTCAGGGTTGGCTTTGCAGTTGGCTGAATGGAGGCAACGAGTTAGCGTTCCATGTATGTACAATTTAGAGTAGCACATGACGTGACATACTTCCACAATTCCACGCGAGCGTCTGGGAGGGGGTACAATATCCAGCGCTCGCGTAATACGTGAACGGGGTGTAGTTATCAATCTGTGTCGTCGACAGTGCAGTTATCGACTGCCTCGCAGAGAGGTTCGGCAAAGCTTGGACAGCTACCGCACCGAGAAAGATAGCAGCAGCGAGAATGGAGGAGGTCATTGGAATCATTGCAACCAGAGACAGTTAGCTTTCGTACCTGCTTTATAGTATGCCAAATCCCATGGACAAACCCTTACCTGTTACAGGATCTTGCGTCAGGGGTATGATTAAGTATGGATAATCGGAAAAGTATATGTTAAATTAAACCGGCCGGGGGGAACTAAGTTGTATGTAATGATGTTGGCAGGCTGGGTGCCACTGGTATATCTTTATGATAATAGGAACAGCCAGGCGGTGAGATACTGTATCCAACCTGAGTGAAAAGCTTACTGCGGTCGTGCCCAAGTTTCGCAACAGTGCGAAGTACCAAGAGACAGCTGGTGGTTGATTTGAGGGAAAACCTTCAAGGTCCAGTTGGCTTCTCGTCTCTTCCTTGACTATATTATGGCATGGCATTCTGGAAACGGTGAACCGTGACTGAGATCCGGAAAGGGGGGAAACAACAATTGGATCAGAAGCCTGCCAGAAATCCGCACCAGTATGGGCCAAGGCCTAGGGCACGTGCTAAACCTATACCTTATGTACAATATTGTTTCGCTCGAGATTGGAGAAACGGTGGGCACTGGCGCGGCACATTCAAGTCCCGCTTGGTGACAATGCCCCCCCTGAACCGACCGAGTCACTTGACTGAAAACCATACCCCAGTTCAGTGGACAGACAGCCTCTCTCAACTTGAGTTCTCTTATTCGGTCGCCCCCCCCGGCAGTGCACTCGACAAGTCACCACAGTTACAGCAGATCTCAATGGTATGAATGCCTTGCGATTCAATATGCGCTCATGTTTGACTTTGCAGAACCCCTGGCTCAGTGACCGGCTGGGCCTGAAAGAAAATCTTGGAGCAATGGTAATTGTGGAAAGGCACGAGGAGTCGAGATCAAAGTCTAGACTGTAGGGACGCAACGGATGAGAACGGAATCGACTGTGGATCTAGGGCCTCCAGACCATCCCGCACGCATGGGAGAACGACCAATCGAGACGAGAGTTGGAGGGAGCATAGCATGTCCGAGGGAGGAGGGAAAAGGGACAGTATCGACATATCATGACGGATGCAAACTTAGTAGTTGAACAAGGCTCACCGAACATCCGCGTGAACGAAGAAGTCCACCGGACAACTGGCTACCAGTCAACCTGGAATCGTGCAAATTCATTCAGGGGGTGAACCATCGCACGCGAATACGTACATGCTCAATGTGGTCGGTGGCAAGGTCGGAGGAATACTGTTGATCCGGGGGAAATTGCTGTGAAGCACAGCTCAGAAATACCAGAACACATTTCTTTCTGTCGTGCTTTCTGTCAAGTGAGCGTGCTGGAGAATTCCAAGCTTGCACACCTGGGAGAAACCTACCAAGTATAACCAATAGAAGTGTAGTACTGAGCTTCGTACATACCACACGTGCTATTTCTGGCACTCGAAGTAACCCCAACAGCAAATGACGAGGATACAGAAGCGTCACTCAGTCTATAACACTGAGATGATCTTCTCTAATAGTCCCGGTGGCATATAAGTATTGAATACTTATGAGCAGAGGACGCACAAATTCTGTTGCGTCAACACGAGTACCTACGATTTTTAGACAGACGCGAGTTTTTTTTGATGGTCTGTGGAAACGACCTGCATTACCAGTGAGAAACAGAAGAAGTTAAGGGACTCATGCCTGATCATCCGATGCAAAAGACGTTGGGTTCGAGTTGGGGTCAAACTTCATGTCAGGATGTATAAGCTAAGGCACAGTAAGCAATCGAATTGCAGAGACGCCAGATTTTATACTTGGTGCGAAATGAATACCTGCACATCTGCGAAGAACCCCATCTATAGCTACGTCTCAGGATGATGGAATGGGCAGAATTCTGTCTGATCTACACACCTTGTTAACGTTGTTACACCATCCACCACTTCACCTTTGAACGGCTTGAACACAATGGCGCGACATCGCGTAATGACCTCGACTTGGCCATTCCCGCTGATGACCATGCCTTTTCCAATATCGAGAATTGAAACGACAGCTATGATGTATCCGAATGTTCCTGAACATGTGCCTTCGACATCTACATCCGAGGTTCAAAGTAGGACGGGTGCAAAATAATGGTATGCGTTAGTTCTTTCTGTAGCAATTCATGATACTTGGACATCAAACGAACACTGTGGGTTGACTCACAATGAAAAACATGATCCGGGTGCAAGATACGCGTACATACAAGCCATGTGCAAGTCGCAAGCAAAATCAAACTCAAGGCCACCACCCAACGGATTGTCTATGGTGGGCATGGGCAGGGACTCGAGTTCCGAAAGAGCGGAACAGAGATTGACGAGGACTGAGGGTGCGTCGTTGTCCGTCGCTCGATGAGGTCGCGTTGCCTTTTGTTGATCATGGTACCTGGTTGTCGAGGAATCGTTGTCTCTGAAGTTGCGGAGGTAGTATCCCGGGTATATTCGATGGGAACCGTGCCCACTGCCTGCTGCAGCGAGTCTTTGGGACGATAGTGACTGAGGCATCTAATTTACTCAACTTTTACGCACTGACGTTCTATACTTAGCTCACTATTACTAATTGTCGGTTCAGGCTGTACTAATCATGCAACGCCCGCAGCCCTCGACTTTTTCCTACGACTACCTCGACCTCAAATACCAGTATGAATCCATTTCGCAGTTCTGCGAGTTCGCAAGCACAAGAGACCGCAGTAGCACCGCCATCACCACCATTACCCCCTCTCCCTCCCCGAGTTCTGACTTCCTCGAGAAACGCAGCTCCACCAAATGCTTCCTCGGTTCCAACGATCATGGAGAACCTCCCCGATGACGATGACGTTCCACCTCCATACACTCCTGCTGCGAACATGAGCATCGGTGAGGAGACGATAGGTCTGGGACCCAGGAGACCCTTTCAACCAGCACCCTCCGCCCCATCTTTGTTGCTCAATTCACCCTCGCAATCGCGGCCCCATCCAAACCATGCTCCCCCGCCTACGGCACCACCCCATCTGTACCCCAACGGTCCCGGCCCAAGCTCTGGCCAGGGCTATTATGCATCTGCTCCACCTCCAGGTCCCGCCCCTTGGCAAACCCAACAACAGTATTACCGTCCTCGGCCACACGGGGGCGGAGGGCTGATCGGCGCACTCATCGACACTGTTCGGGACATCGCGGACGCCGTCTCGGGTACGACCGACGAGCGGATGGTTGCGGCACAGCAGGCCAACGCGGCTGCATACGCCCCTTCGTATCGTGCCTCGTACCCTTCTTCATATGGTACTTCTTATGCTACGCCGTATTCTAATACGGGCACGGGTTCCGGGTATGCACCGCTAGCGGGGCCTCCGCCTCCGCCCCGCCCGGCGTCGACGCCCCCGGATTCTTCGGTACCAGACGATGGGTCGCCGACGCGCAAACCGGTACCTGGACATCCGTTGTTGCGGAACGGAAAGCTGCTGGTGTATCCCAAAGACTATGTGTGTGTCAAGTGTGAGTCCGTATCACCTTTTCTCTAGCGTGCGCATGTTCACGTTCGAGGACAGGTAAGAACATTGGATACAAGAACTACGATCCCTTCCATCCGTGTCGCAAGTGCTGGGACAAGTATGGAAAGTCATACACTGGCGCGCTCTCGTACACGAGGTGGTCCGCGTCGGGGAATGACCCAAGGATGCAACGCCCGCTACCCAAATTCGTTCCACCTCATCTGGCGGGGGGATCTCATCCCGGCAGCCCGTATTTATCCCCACCTCAACATCCGCATCATAGCAGGTCGGTCTCACAACCGAATCACCATTTTACAGGATCTGGGCCATCGTACTATGTCAGGAACCCCTTCACTCCAGATGTGACGTCGCCGATTCCGCATGCCATCCCTGTCGAGCCTGGCGATTCGAGGTTGGGTGGTCGGCTTTGTATGCGGTGTGGTGGCGATGGGTATCGGACGGTGATGTTGATCGACGTAATGATGTGTGACGAGTGTGGTGGGGCAGGACGCATTTGGAGGTAGACATACAATTGTCAGTGGGAGGTGAGGATACTTGTCGGACGGTCAGATACCCTGCGTGTTTGTGTGCTATATATGACTTGGTTGCTGATTGGTGTACAGTAGAACTTCTGATTTTACTATGGACATGTTACCCGCAATCTCATTGAGGATGATGTTCGGATGCGCGAGAGGAGCTCATCCAAGCAGCCATCCAAGGTTCCTCATCCGGATTGACAGTCTCGATGTTGCATCCCTTGAACAAGGTCTCCGAGTCTGCACGCAACAAAGCAGCGCTGACCCGAATCTTGGAGTGCTAGGGTGCATCCTAAGGCATAAGACGTGGCCATACACGTTAGGGACAGGTGTGTATGTGAGCCATCATGGGTGAGTTTCAGTCACCTCAGAGTGGCAAACTTGAATGGTTTCATTGGTTACTGTCCCTCAATGATGACAATGGCAATGATTCAACTTGCAGGCAGGTCAATATGTACTGTGTGCCAAAGCATACAATGAGCAAGTAGCTCAGTTGTGAATCTTGTGATGCTGAACAACTAAGATATGTAACAGTACTGGTGAAAAGAGCATTGTGTGAGGTATAAAATGGCAGTTACCATAAAAAGTATGTATGCAGGGCTGATCATATCTTCAGACTATGGGCGGGTATGAACCAGGAATGTGTATTTGGTGCTAGATATGCAGAAGAATACAGATGTTTGTTTAGAGTGTGCAAGTCCTTTTTTCATGAGATATGTCATATGTCATAGACATCCTCAATGATCTTGATGAGAATGTGTCTCATGTTGCTCAACAGCATCACTGGCAGTCTGGCACTGATACAGTGACTCATTCTGTATTTAATGTTAAATTGAGCAATAGTGACTAGGCTTAACAGTTGTATTGCTTCTCAAGTGAGTGCAGATGCTGCAAGGCAGAATCAGCAAAATCTGTTCAATGTATCAAGCTCAAAATTTCTTGGTTAAACTGAGAGTGGTTCCAACTGTGTATTCAGTGTTCAGAGCATCTCTTTCAGTGGCCTTCTATAGGATGTGCATTTATAACAAGGATGTGGTGCTATTTATATCATTCTGTCAAACTACTTGAAATGTATACCAGAGGATGGCCCACTGTCATTTAAAAATGTGATGGCAATTGTGCTTTCAGTCTGCTTTTTTGGAGTCAACTGAAAATGCATGTATTTGAGATATTATATAATCCATGGAATTATTTCTGGATGCAGTGCTTGATTCAGACAAACTCATTCCACCATATCAACAAATTTTTGACACATGCAGCATATACTATTCAGAATTGGTACATTTCTATGAATTCTTTGTGGTTACAACTCTGTTTCCTCACTTTCTTGTGTACATTTTCTCCTTGGAACAACTTTGCATCATGACTTCATCAATGGAAGAGCCTCAAGAGGTATCATGGAATTTCTAAAATGGAAGAGTCATCAAATGAAATACAGAATATATATCTACATACCTATTTTATTCTCCAAAATAACTTTCACAATCTTTGCAATCTTGTCTTTCTTGGTTGCTTTGCCATATTGATTGCATACTTCCTTCATGGCTGATTTCACCTTCATAGACAGTGTAGATGTATTGTACTTTTGAGCAGCAGATAAAACTGGTTGAGGATTATTCTGATGGAAAAGATGGAATGAATGTTCCAGAATAAGTAGCATTTCTAGTGTAACAATGTGATGCATTTCATTAACAAATCCAAACACCACAAAAGCAATAAAATACCAATACTGTTTTGAAGAATGTCTTTCCAAGTACCAAGATTGAGCTATTATTTTTAATTACACATCAATAGAGATATAAAATCAATGGAAAATTCACAATGGCATTCATCTTTAGCTTGAGATCAGGAGAATCACAGATGGGTGATTCAGACTGAGACATAATATATGAGTATGGAATGACACTAACATAACTTCACATACTGTGTCATCTTGTATAATCTGAGAGTGATAAATTATATCAAGTCAGTGGAAATTATTGAACAAAAAATTCACCAACTACAAATAAGAATAAGATATTGTCATAGATGTGCTTACAAACAAATACTTACTGACTGAAATCAATGGAAGATTAAAGAGAGTATGAATAATTTCCATATCAGGAATGTATGAGTTACCATGATAATAATGAAACTTACATCCTATAAATAATAAGACAATTTGATAATCAAATATAATGTGTAAGGCCAATGTTTAAAAATATTATGCATATTCTTACTATCTTTATATTATTCAAAAATCAGCTCAGGAAAAAATCAATTGCATTAATACTACTCACTTCCTATAAAAAGACATCATGAGTATGGTCACTCTTCACCAGATTATATCAATATACCTTCTACATGTGTCCATGAATGGAATGAGAAATAGTTAGTATAATATTACTGACTGGACAACAAAATATAACATACATGCTATCATTAATAAGATGTGTGCATGTGAATATTAAATATAATATAATTAGAATTATTTCTGAGATCATAATACAAGGGCTTACCAACTGAATGAATCAGAAGGAAAGAATGTAAAATTAATGTAATCAGTAATTTGAAAAGTATATAGTAATAAATAACATACTTCCTATGAACATCAAAATCATGGAAATAAAAATATAAACATTAAATAATCACTATGTGAGATACTCATCATAATCAATGGACAACTTACAGACTGTTATTTATGGAGCAGAACACAAATAGATGTGGCACCATCACCACTATGTGCAATATTCTACAATGTATAGCTTACCAGCTACCATTTATGAAGCAGAATATAGAATAGACATATTATCATATTAGTATAATCATTCTTTGGAAACCAACAATGTATAACTTACATTCTGTAAATTCCAGAGCAAAAGAATGGAACTTAGCACCAGCACTTTTCACAATATTCCATAGTGCACAACTCACAGGCTGCATTTGGATAGCAGAACAATGAATCAACAAGGCATCATTAGTATCAGCACTATCAATAATATTCCACAACATACAGCCTTTTATTTTCATAGCAGAATACATAGAATGGTATCATCAGCTTCACCATTTTCTGTAACATCTTACATTTTACAACTCACTTCCTATGATTTTCAAAGCAAAGATTGATCATGACATCATTAGCATCACCACCCTCTACAACATATGTACAACTCACAGCCTGTTATTTACAGGATAGAACAAAAAGTAGTTATGGCATGATCAGTATCATTACCCTCTGCAATATTTTACAACACATAACTCACCAACTTTCAGGATAACAAAGAATTGACATAGTATCATTAGCTTCATTGCCCTCTGCAACACTCCACTGTTCACAACTCACAGCCTGTCATTTATAGAGCACAGCAAAAATGAACATTGCATCATTAGCATC
Organism: Leccinum pellstonianum; assembly: GCA_038091735.1. Taxonomy (NCBI): domain Eukaryota; kingdom Fungi; phylum Basidiomycota; class Agaricomycetes; order Boletales; family Boletaceae; genus Leccinum; species Leccinum pellstonianum. The sequence goes on along the minus strand of JBBPPA010000558.1, from coordinate 10,202 downwards.
ACATTCCATTTAACATTTCACAACTTACTTTCTTTATTTCCAGAGCAGAAAAAACAAAGATCATTGCATCATTAGCATTTCCACTGCATAGTTCTACAGTTTCCAAACTCACAGCCTATCATTTCAGGGCAGAACAAAGAATGGATATGAGACCATAAGCATCACCATTCTCTGCAACATTCATCAATACATAACTCACAGCCTGTCAGAGCAGAATAAAGCAAGGACATGACATGGCATCAATAGCATTAGCATCTATGCAGCATTTCATTGTATACAACTCACCAACTATCATTTCATGAGTAGAAAAAATAATGAATATGGTATTGTTGGTATCACCACTGTCTGCAAAATACAACAATGTAGGACTCACCAACTATCATGTAAAGCAAGATACAATGCACATGACATTGTCAATATTACCTCCCTCTGCAACTTTCCATGATGAAATGCAAACAACTCACCTCCTGTCATCAAAGAATGGTCATGGCATCATTAGCATCATCACTCTCTACAACATTCCATCATGCACAACTCACAGACTATCCATCCCAGAGTAGAATAAAGAATGTAGAAGCATAATCAGAATTATCATTCCCTTGAAACATATAACTCACTCTCTATCATTTCCAGAGCAGAATAAACAATATAATCAGTATCACAACATTCTACAAGTTTTCATGAATTACAACTCACTGTCTAGTATTTCCAGAGCAGAATATGATCATGTCATTATTAGCATTACCACTCTCTACAACATTCAACAATTCTTAACTCACATACTGTCATTTCCAAAAAAAAAAAGAATGGTCATGATGTTAACACTATCACTATTTCCTGCAACACAGTGCATGACTCACCTCCTGTCATTCACCGAGCAGAAGAAGAAAGGTCATTACACTTTCAGTATCACAATTCTTACAACATTCCATACTATAACTTACTATCTGTCATTTTCACAGCAGAACAAAGAATGGTTATGGCAAAATCAGCCTTATCAATCTCTGCAATATTCCAAAATGAAGAACTCACAAGCTGTATCCAGAGCAGAATAATGAATGGTCATGATATTATTAGCACCACCACTCTCTGCAATATTTCACAAAATACAACTCACAGTCTGTCATTTCCAGAGCAAAACAAGGATGGATATGGCACCATTAATATAACCACCTTCTATAAAATTCCACAATGCACAACTCACCCCCTTTTATTCCCAGAACAGAACAAAGAATCAATATGGTATCATCAGTATTACTATTCTTTGTAACACTTTAGAGTGCATGACTCACATGCTTCAGAGTGGAACAAAGAATGGTTATGGCATCATGAGCATCACTACCATCTATAAAATTCCACAAAGAATAACTCACATTCTGTCATTTCCAACAAGAATGTACATGACATCATCAACATGACCACTATTTATAACATTCATAATGCAGAACTCACTCTCTTTTATTTCCAGGGCAGTTAAAAGGGCAGTCATAGCATCATCTACATCACCACCCTACAGCTCACAGCTCACCTTCTGCCATTTCCAGAGCATAATAAGAATTATGCAGTCAGCATTATCAACCTTCACAATATTCTATCATGCACAACTCACAGACCATGGTTTCTACACAGAGCAGAATAATTAATGAACATTGCACTATCAGCAACTCCACCCTCTGCAACATTCCACAATAAATGCACAACTCACCAACTATGATTTCCAGAGTACAACAAAGAATAGCCATTTTGTCATGAGTAATTCCACCCCTCTACAACATCCACAATAAACAACTCACAATCTGTGATTTGCAGAGTTCATTAAAAATGATTATGGCATCATCAGCATTAACTTTATCTACTACATTTCATATTTGACAATGTACAACTCACCTCCTGTTATTCACAGAGCACAGCAAAAAAACATGGCATTATGAATATCATTAGCCTCAGTAACATTCCATGGTGCAAACTCACTTTCTGTCATTTCCAATACAGAAAAAAGAATGGCCATGTACAATCATGAGCATTCCTGATAGTAATCTTCTATAAAATATCATGATTCACAACTCACATACTGTTGTTTCCATTGAGACACAAAGTGGATATGCTGGTGTTACTATTACTACCCTTTATAATGTTCCACAATTTAACTCACTTTCTGTCATTCCCACAATGAATAAATAAGGGTCAAGACATCATCATCAGCATCACCACCTTCAATAACATTCTACAATGCACAACTCACTTCCTATGATTTGCAGAGAAAAGGCAAAGAATCAATGTACCATCATCAGCATTACAACCTCTGTAACATCACACAGTGCATAACTCACCTCCTGCCATTACAAAGCAGAACAAAGAATGGAAATACATCATCAGCATCACACATTCCACAATGCACAACTTACTCTCTGTCATGTTCAGAGAGGAATACAGAATTCATACTATTATCAGCATTATTAGTTTATATAACATTGAACAACTCACCTTCTGTGATTCAAGAACAGAAAAGAGAATATACATGACATTATTAGTACCACCACCTCCTGCAACATTCCACAAAGTATAGCTCACCAGCTGTCATTTCCAGGCCACAACAAAGAATAGTTATGTGCTATTAGCATCAATTCTCTTCACAACATCTCTGAATGCACAACTCACAGACTGACATTCCCAGAGCAGAATGAAGAATTGACATGGCATCATCAAATTCACGAACAATGTTGCTGTGATAAGTAGCTCACCATCTATCATTTGCATAGTGAAAAGTATCAATATTGAATCATGATTATTTCCCATTTCCCATGGTAAATAACTTACATTCTATGATTCAATGATTGGCATAAATTTGATCAGTGTATTCCTATCAGATTATCAAAGCTATCTTACCCAAAAATGTGGAAAGCATCTTATAAGTCTTTCAGGGTGTATCTCATCCATGCTGTGGAAAGGAATTGCAGATCCATACAGCCTATCTATAACTGATATCACACTTTGTCCAGATTAAAACATGAACCTGTAAAAATGATAATTCTTATAAGATTACTCACTCAGTAACTGCATATCGGATACACAGTGCTACATTTGTTCCCTGGGCAGCCAAAAATAGCTTTTGCAAGGAGTCCTCATTCAGAGCACTTGCTGTGCTCTCCAGCAAGATATTAGACTGCTCATTAGAGTTGTGCATGCCTTCCATACATGCAAATTCAGTAAACTGAATCATCCGCAAGAAAGCACAATAAATACCTTGAAGCCAAACATAATGTTTTGGTGCGTGCTTCATTTGAGAGAGACGGGCCCATATGTTAGCTTCATCAAAAATGCCGCCAACGAGCAACTGTGCCTTTGCCTTCTTCTCTCCGAGTGGCAGTTTTCGATCAGCACCAGTTAGTCTGTTCATAGCTACAGGCAACAGTGCATCAAATTTTGTGAACACCACAACAACAGGAACTGGACAAGTTGTGAACCTGAGACGACCCCAACAAGAATGAACTCACTGTTTCCAGTATCGCATTCATTAAAAAACACTTCCTCAGAACGTTGAATGGCCCGAGAAAGCTTATCCATTGGGATACAGTACCTGTATGAAACAATGACTTATCGATGACGACTTCCCATACTACTCAGAAATACCAAATGGCATGAATCCGTTTCTTGAGAAAAGTCGTGTTTGCACGATCAGCGATGAACTTTCTCATTAGTCGAACTTCGTCCACAGATCCAGCTTCGAAGCCCCGCGAGTCATGGAAGACAAATTTGTCATTGCTCCCAAAAATCAATTCGTTTTCGATGTCGTGCATTCCGCGCTAATGTGCATTGGCCAAAATGCACCCAACGCTTGTAGCAATACACACCGCTTCGGATCCCTCAACTTGGGTCTGATCAATCTAGTCGCATGGTTTGGTACACCAGTCAGATCCGTGGATATCAAACGGAGCTACAACGTACCTTATTACCCTCTCCATCATATACTTCCGGGTTGTCAGAGGTATTGTTACAGATCGCGCGGAGAATGGTCGTCTTGCCAGCGTTCGCCCGCCCGATGATGAGGATCCTGAAGCGGCCAAATTTCTCCCTGAGGCGTTCGAAATGGGTTTCGTTTTGTGTGTCCATCTCTAGAATGTGCGAGGTGTGTCGTGAAAGAAACTGTAGGATTGAGAATCGAAGTTGTGGTGGTCACCGTGGCGGTCGCGGGAGGAAGTCAAACGCAGCACGTCGATCGATCGATCCGTGGTCGTCGGGAGGATTCCGATTCCGAACGCGTTCGGAGTTTGAGAACTGAACCAAACGCAGCCCGGGCCGGCGGGCCTATGATAGTTGTTGGTTCGCCGAACGGGCTAGACCGTCTGACGACTCGGAGAACGCCCTCGGTTGTAATACTTAAAGTTCAAAGGTCTTCCATGGTCAAAAAGTTTTTGGAAGGCGAGAAGATAAGTTCCCGGCGCGCTTTCGGACATATCTGCATCTTGTTGTATGTCGAGCGCTTCAAAATGCAGTATGATAATACATAACAGATTGAAACAGCGGTGTTTCCGAAGGAGTGAGTAGTAAGTACGCCTCTCAGACTTTCCCGCGCTCCAACTTTTAGCCTTCGTTGGTTGCGCCTTGACTCCGAGTTCACCCACTGACTCCACCACTTGGAGCCCAGTACGATGCACAGGTCTTCTTTTTCGTTCTAACTGTCCAACCAAGAACGAAATCTTTTGCAGTGCTGGGAGATCACGAGCCTGCAAGTAGTTCCTAAGGCAGAGGAGTCGTCGATTTGGATATGTCTACCTGCTGTGCATGACGTGCAGTACGCTCGGTACGTCCTCTTCTCTCCGCATAGCAATCTGGCGGCTATGTACTCCCGGGACAGAAATTTTCTTATCCGTTTCGACGCTCTCAACCGAGGTATCATTGCCAACGGTGCCAGAAAACTTCTCGACTCCTTGTCACTCCCCACTGACTTCGAATGAGAAATGACCAGTTCTTCAGCACTTTCACAGTCCAGGCTGCTTCAGATCTTTGTGTTTATTTCTCAGGGACTTACACGACTCTATGACCGCATGACCGTCCTCCAATTATACCCTCGTCGTTCAGATTCGGTCCATCGGCGATCGAGACTTGCTCGGGCTACTAGACCTATGGTATTGTCCTACCGCGTACCCGCTCGCTTCATACCCGTATCAGTTAAGCACTGATATCGTCGTCCTCAACCCCTCAATGTCTCTATGTCTATCCCGATTTCCCTCTACCGCATCCCTGTACCCCTCCCATTTGAGCCACCCGTTTATCAGCTTCGCCGGTGTTTTTACAGTGCAGGTCAACCTCTATATTAGCTCTTTTTGTTCCCAACTCCGACACACCAGACGGCGTAGGCATGATAACAATAATGGAATATGATTGACTTGGGACTCTTGCTAGTCCGTGCATTCAATTGGTCGACAATGGCGCTCACACGGCGTGGGGCGCCGTTGTGGTTGGACAATCACACTTATACCTACTTGGGGGAGAACCGTTGGGCGCAGTCAAAGATTGGCCCGGGTAAATCAGTCTTTTTCAGCGCGACGACGAAAAGTTGGGCACCTTGCGCGATCGGAGAGGAAGCAGAGCTGATTGCATTCGGACGCGTCGGCCACACATTCTTGTTGAAGGGTTCATATCCATGATCCGATCCTTACCTGGCAGTGGAGACGGTTGAATATCCTCTATTTGGACGTGGGGAGAGTGAGCACGACATTCTTCGCTCCTGGTCGGACTCTAATATTTCTGCACTCAAGGTCGTAGAGCGACGAGATGCATGTGTTCAGAAGTGGACGATCGTTTAGTATGTGAGTGGTGCCTGGAAGAGTGATGTCGACTTCGATCGTCCTTTGCTAACATGCTGTAAAGTGTCAGATCTAAAACTTGACTTGGCAGTCCAAGGAATTTGTGTCAAGTGTGAGCTTTCTTTCTTCTCCTGTGACGATTGTACGCATGCTCACACAATGCACTCGGGACAGGCAAGGATACCTACGCCCATTCATGTCAAGTGCTGGGATAAGTACGGAAATCCATACACTGACGCGCTCTCATACACCACCTGGGCTCCGTTGGGGGAACAGTCTAAGGATGTGATGTTCCGCTCACCAAGCTCGTTAGTGGGGGTCTTGTCGTGACGGCCCATATTTACCCCCGCTCTGAACATCCACACCTATAACAGCTTTTCCAGCCTAGTTACCACCGACACGCAGTGGGTTCGGGGTCGAACCGTTGTATTCAGTTGTAAGACTGTCTTAAGACCCTTCACTTCGAATGTGACACCGCCCAATCTGCACGCAGTCACGGTAGTAGGAGTCTGTAGGATGGGTCTCGTTTCGACATGAGACGCACGATATACAACAGGGTATTTATTACTAAACGATCAGATACCACAAGTTAGAAAGTGCTAGGTTGCCAACCAGTACATGTTAATTTTACTGCGTCCGAGTCGGAGATGTTACTATCGCCGCAACTATCTACTATCTCATCCAAATAGCCTTTCACTGTCATGACGTCGCTCCCTGACGATACACGCCAGGGGCTTATTCAAGCAGCCATCACAGGTCTCTCTTCTTCTTCTTAGCCTTATATGAGTTAGGCACCGACTTGCCTCACTAACGTTTGTAGCCAAGTCGTACGCCTATGCACCATATTCTAAGTTCCGCGTCGGCGCCGCTTTGTTGTGTGTGGACGGGACCGTGATCAAAGGATGCAACGTCGAGAATGCGAGCTATGGTACGTCGTTTCTTGAATTCTTATTGTCGGGTCTACTTCCTCGATGACGACGACGATCTGGCCTACAGGTGGGACAATATGCGCCGAGCGTACTGCGATCGTGAAGGCGGTGGTGAGCTTGACACTCATTCTGGAACTTTTCTTTGCCTCTCCGCCGAGTGTCTTTCACCTCCTCCCCTCTTTTTTGTTTTTTTCCCTTCCCGACCGCCGATCTGATTGCATTGCGTCACGCTGGACGATGACCGGCACATATCGCATACCGTCGACAGAGCGAAGGCAAGAAGGAATTTGTCGCCGTAGCGGTCACGAGGTGCGTTAGTCTTTTCTATCATCCATGACGCTCATCCACGAGGAATCCTTCGCCTTTTCATCTTCGTCCCCTTATCTCTTTCTCTTCTATTTCTCAGTGACGTCCCTGTCCCAATCGCGCCTTGTGGCATTTGCCGTCAAGTCCTCCGCGAGTTCTGTCATCTGGATACACCCGTTCTACTCGTCCCAGGAGATTATCCACAAAGTCAGGAAGGAGATGGGGGTAGAGAGAAGGGTGGAGTGAGGGTGGAAACGCTCGGGGGGTTGTTGCCGTTAAGCTTCGGGCCGGAGGATCTGGAAAGGCCGAAGATCCCCGAGGCTCCCAAGTTGTGATTCAATAATCTGTGGAGATGGATGTGCTGCCGTCAGGGCTATGTACAAAAGGTCAAGAGGTTGATAGATCGGATGGCCTGTGCTATTTATGCAATCGTGGTGCTATATTACTGCGCTATCGCCGCACATCTCTAATCTCATCCATAACTTGCGACAATGGTAATGTCACTCCCCGATGGTACTCGCGGACGGCTCATCCAAGCAGCAATCGAAGGTCACTTTATTCATTGGTGCTCACTCAGGGTCCAGCAGTAAGCACACTGACGCGCCTTTATCATCGATTTAGCCAAGTCTTATGCTTATGTGCCCTATTGCAAGTTTCGGGTCGGCGCCGCCTTGCTGTGTGCCGACGGATCCATGATCAAGGGATGCAACGTCGATAACGCGAGCATTGGTACGTCTTCGGTCGCCTGCTGTGTCTAGGAGCAGTGGCAGATCTGCATGATTTATCCTTGATCTCTCGTCCATGTCTCGATGATGATGATGACAATTTGATGTATAAAAAGGCGCGACAATATGTGCTGAGCGCACTGCAGTCGTAAAGGCAGTGGTAAGTTGAATACCATACCATATGGGTTTCTGCCCACACACTCCTCGTCACATCCCTTTCTGACTTTCGAGACATCCGGTCCTATTCGCTTCTCTGCTCATTCGCGTCTGATTAATAGAGCGAAGGGAAGAAGGACATTGTCGCTGTGGCGGTCACCAGGTCAGTAACCTCCGCCCGATCTTACCCACCTTCATCTTCCCCCTCCCAACACTCATTTGCGAAAATTATTTGTCTCGTTGGTTTATTTTATCGTCTGCAGCGACGTCATTCAACCCATCTCGCCGTGTGGCATGTGCCGCCAGGTCCTCCGCGAGTTCTGTCACCTGGACACACCCGTGTTACTCATCCCGGGAGACTATCCCCAAAATGGAGGCGGCGATGGAGATGGAGAAAAGGATGGAAGTGGAAGTGGTGTGAGGGTGGAGACACTTGGCGGGTTGCTGCCGTTGAGTTTCGGACCAGAGGATTTGGAGCGGCCGAAAATCCCTGGAGCTCCCGACAAATATTGATTGCTACGCCGGAGGTGAACGCGCTGCGTCGAGGCCCAAAGTTGAACGTTGAGGATAGGGACCAATACCTGGGGTCTTCGAGAAAAATGCCGCATGTTTGTTCCGCCATTTCTACTGCCATATCTCCATCTGTTGAGCCTATTAGTAGCAAGCTGCATCATATGCGCAATGCTACGTCATCGATCAGCACAATTCAGTAGCGTGGTATATAAGAAAACCCAAACATAGGGGGTAGAGGTAAGAGAGCTACCCTCTTCACCCGATCCCATTCCATTCACACGTTAATCACGACTAGTCGCTCAACGTTCAACGTTCAACGTTCGCACCAGTACTGGGACATAATCCAAACAGCATGTGGTTCCTCATCGCTCGTATCATTCGGAAGAGAAAAAAGGCCAAGAAAGAGGCGCAAGTTTCAAGTCAGGATCAGGCAAGTGTCGGATACACTCGCCGTATTTCTTTGCAGGAGCTTGAACCTGACGAGCCTACTGTCAGCAGGACCCCAATGCAAGTGAACCTCCGAGAACACAATCGTCCCTGGCCAAGCGGCACAATAATAGGGTCCATACGCCTTTCGTGCGTACCCACGAATTTGGCCCAGGCCCGCACCGGGAATGAATTCGGGTCTTCCTTGAGACTCTAGATTAGATATTGGATGGTCTCAGACTGTAGAGAGCGATCCATGCTTGCGGTCGATCTATCATATCTCTATATTGTGTTGTTGTACGTCTTGAATTTAAAGTCAAGGTCACCTATCCCCCTTGACTTGGGTTGGTGTTCAACCTTTTGGGCGTCCCAATCACATGCAAGTAGCGTTGATTATTAGCGCCGTATGTCTTGTTCGATTTCTTTGAACGTGCTCGATTGCCCAAGCGTACGATCACCTGGGCCTGCCATGCATACAATCTCCACAAAACCTTGGATAGGAGCCTCTCAGCGTGCGCTGAACAAGCGGGCCCCGAATCGAAAGCGCCATCTTAAGCATTTGGGCTCTCTTCCTCACCAGAATTTAGGGCGAAACAGAGCGAAGGAAAAGGAGAGTTACCAGCCACGCCTCTGACAGCACTGGACATGCCGCCGGAGCCTCAGTAAACTCTTCGGTTCCCACGCTCACACATTCCCCTCACTTCATCCGAGTCGTCCATTCAGTGTTCACCAGATTCACCACAACATCATGAATACAGACAATCTGAGTCAAGCCCGGAATCCGCCCACGTCGTATGTACATCCTCTCACATCATCAAAGTTTGCAAATGTTAAGGGTGGTTCTAGGGCAGTAAAGGCCATCAACATCAAAGGTGCGCTCGCAGCAATGTTCCGTCGTGTATAAGTTACATCATCGTTTATCGTCGTTAGAGATCGAACTCCGTACCCCGGAGCAACGCACGATACGGGTTGCGAAGAGACATCAAGTCGAATTTTCCGTGGACGATAGATCGCTGTTGACGAAGAAAGCGAAGGAGAGGAAGAATTGTACTATCTGGGATGAAAGTTTCTTTTTGTGGGTACATGTCCGCCGTCGCACGCCAGGGAGCTGACCATTGCTATCGTCAGTGATGGCGACGAGCATTCCGTGCTGGTTGTCAAGGTTTATCAAACGCACCACATGCGAAAGGACAAATTAATCGGGGGTCTTACTGGTACCATCGATAGCATGCTTGCAAAATTGAAGGATGGCAGTACGAATACGACTTCATCTTGCGTTCCACTGACGCGAACTCTTATCATAGTGCTCGAGGAGCCTCTATGCAACTCGGAGGACACTT
>JBBPPA010000557.1:0-20028 GCA_038091735.1 Leccinum pellstonianum | reverse complement strand
AGGAGCAGTGGGTCAATGGGTGGGTCATTGGTATCCATAGGCATCAGTTTGTAGGGAGAGGGGACCACACAGAGGCAATTTTGATTGTATTTTGATTATCTAGATCATATCTACAGATGATCGGTGCGGATGCACAGCCACACCACGGCTAACCCCGAATGAGCAAATCTTCTTTCTGAGCGCCGGTTTGGCAACCAGCGGTTTGGGTGAAACCAAACCATCCCAAACCAACCTAATCCGGTTGCTGAGAAGGGCCTGAGAGACCTGCCATTTGTGAGGGAGAGAGTTTTTGCCAGAGGTGGTAGTCATTGAAGTGGGTTTACGGTGTGTAGCCTGAGTACGTTTGCTTGAAATGCCAGCCTGAGAAGGTGAAGCACTGGTGCTGTGTGAATGGATGCGACTTTCTTGAATTATGCAGCCCTCAGGATGTCCACTCTCAGCATATTTGTTGCACATGGTCACATTGAGAGTGGAAGATACAGTATGTGACAGCCTAGACATGCTGGATAACAGTAAACTTTACCTTTCATTGCAGGAGCAGGAGGGACAACTGAAGTTACTGAACTGCCAGCAGCCTGAGCAATACTGGCAGGCTTCTTAAGTTTCCTGGGGGACATAGGGAGTGAAGAATGGGATGTTTGAGCTCAAGCAGCAACTGCAAGCTGTCAGAATTTATTGCTAGTCACACATTGCCACCATATGTCTTATGACGTCCTAAGTGGCCACATACAAATATATTTTTACAAAAGAACATTGCCACATTTTGTGAGGAAGGGTGTGCAAACCAACCATAAGAGTCCTCAGGAGTGATTGTGTACAGTGAATCAAGAAGTGTGATGTAAACCTCCTGTTCTGTCAACTGCATCATGGCTAGTCATGCATATTCTCCTTTGTGATGGAGGTGGTACTTCATTGGCAAAAACACAAGCTCAATTGGGTTTAGGTCGGGTGAATATGGTGGCAAAAATTCACATTGCATTCCCCTAGATAGACTAGCAATCAGTGCACAAAAAAACAAACAACAATAGAATTACCTTGATTCAATCAATGCTTGGATGTTGGGGTGTTTGTGGATCCTGCAGTTGTCCATCACAATAACTGAATTGGTGGTGGGGAAGGGTTCCATGTTGTCAAGTAGGCGCCTGATAAATCCTGTAAAACTTTCCATACAGAAAGAACCTTCAACGATGCTGCAGTGTAAAATGCTTTGGTGAAGAGAGAGTGCCGGCAAGACCAAATACCTTTACTATGGTCAGCACAATCAAAAAATATGACAATTCTCTTACCGTCAACCATGAACAAAAAATGCCTTTTATTGTGCCTTAGTTCAGCCATATGTTGTTCGGTGATTGACGGAGCTTTCATCAACAAAAACAAGCTGTTCTGCTGTATAGACTCTTATCCATGTGAGATATTCAAGGCATTTTTGTGCTGAGCGCTTGATTGCAATACATGAGATCTGTTACAACTGGCCTGGGTAGGGTTGGCTATAGACTTGGAGGTGGGGATGAAGCTAAAGGCTGAAGACTCGTCGAACAAACGTAACACTTGGCGAGATGACTAAAAGGGACACACCCGATGAGGGCAGAGGGACTGAGGGAACAAAGGAACAAAGGGACTTGAGGTTGCTAAGAACTCAGATAGTATTCCAAGTAGCTCTAGCTTAGGGAGGTACAAACGAGGAGGCGAGTCCTTAAGTACTACAAGATGGAAGATGATGGAATTGCATGGAAGAGAGGAGTCATCTGCAGTATAGAGTGAATCAAAGCTGCGGAATGCTATACATACAGTAAGCGATGACAGATGGATGATGAATCAACGTCGTCATCATGAGTCATAAGGCCTAGACAGAGATAGGAAGAAGTAGGAACAGAGATAGGGAGATTGCAGATCATCAGCGATATGAAGGAGGTGAAATTGCTCGAGATCTAAGATACAAGACTAAGACTATGTGAAGGTGATAAGCAAAAGAGAAAGAAAGGAAAAAGAGGTACATAGCGAGAGGTACATAGTGAGACTAGGAGACAATCGTAACAAGATCTAAGGTGGTGAATGTCACTGCAACTTGATCCAGAGGTTACCGTGAATCTGCGACAGCTCACCTTCTTCATTGTGAATCTGTATCTATGAAGTGTTCTCCATATGGTTGACCGAGAGACCTGAGTACTGGAGGAAGCTTGTCGCATTTCTTGAACTTCATCCAAGTACAGGTTGGGGGTTTTCTGCATGGTATCAGGAAGAAACTGCAATGGTAATGATGGTGTTAGTGTTGAAGATCTACAAATATAGATATGATACATACCTCAACCTCAGTGTCACTAAGTTGCCTCCTACTGACTCTCTTCTTCTGGATGATATCTCATCCTGGGTTGGGGATAGTCCCATAGTGATGAAAGAAAGCAGCAATATGCTTGACAGAGTGAGTGGAGAGATTTAGACACATGGCAATTTTTTCGTGATTCAGAAACTTTGGCAAGTCCAATGACAGCCCACTGGACCTTGGAACTGGTTTGGTGACCCCGTGGCATGGCTGCACTAGTGGTTTGAGTGTTGAATCTGAGCACAGAGTGGAAAACTTACTGCACAAGCAAATCCTGAAATCCCGAGATTTCAAAAACAGTATTTTGAGGTTCAGTTAGGCTGGAATGGATTCTCCTGGACTATCTGAGTTGATTGGTAAAGCAACGAGATGGTTCTTAAGTACTACAGAAATGGAACATGATGGAATCGCGAGGAAGGAGCAAGTTATCCACAGTATGGATGTGTAAGAAGCTGTGGAGGATTAATCATACAATGATCAAATGATGACAGATGGATGATGAAGCAAAGATGTCATCATGAGTCAAGGGATCGGAACAAAGATAGGAAGGGATTGGAATGGAGACAGGAAAGAATTGGAATGGAGATAGAGAAACATTGGATCATCAGCGATGTGGAACATGACATGAAATTGCCTGAGATCTATGATACAATGTGAAGATGAAGTAAAGGTGATAAATGAAGGAAAAAGAGAGAGAAGAGACATAGAGAGAACTCTGGAGACAATCATAATACATCTCTTATGTTGGTGTATTTGATCAGGGGAAGTTCTAAAGTGAGCTTCTTGATCAGTTGTGTAGAGGACTATACAGTTGTAGTGTCTCAGATGTCTCTTCTGACTCAAAAGGAGGAGAAGGTAAAGGAGAGTCATTTTTAAGTCCAGAAAAATCCTAACCAGTAGATCAAAGGTTCCATTGAGAAGTATTTGAAGGTGGTTTTGAAGGTGGTTGTAATGGTGATGGAATGATAGGAGTTTGAGGTCCTATTAAATTTGGTGGATGAAGTTGTGGTGGAACTATTAAGGTTAAATAAGTAATGATCTGATCAGGATAATTCCTATCTTGTCCATTTCCATTAGGTCTAGGTAAAGTGGCTTCTTCTTCCGGAACAATGGATTCAGAAGAGTTTGTCTATAGGTCTTAGTTTCTTTGAGCAATAAGGAAATACTATTTCAGATATGAAAAGTTGTCAATGTGTAGGACACCAGAAGCGATAAGCTTTAGTTCATAGCCTAGGAAGACAATGTCTTCTGCCTTTGGTGCAAGTTTATTTTGTCTCAAGTGTTTTGGAATGAAGACATATGCTTTACAACCAAAGACTCAGAAGTAAGAGACATCAGATTTAGTATCTAGGAAATTTTCCGAAAGAGTTTTCCATTTGTGTTGTCTCATAAATTGTCTATTATAAATATGTAATGCTGTCTCAGCTGCATCTTTCCAAAATAAATTGGGAAGACAATCATTAAGACAGAAGCTTGGGCTGTCTCCATGATGGTTATATTGAATCTCTCTGCTCTACCATTCTGTTGTGGTAGATGAGGGACTGAGTATTGTCGAGAGATACCTTTGGATGTGAGGGGAAATAGTAGTTCTTGTCCAAGATATTTCCCTCCACAGTCAGAACATACAGAGGTAATGGAAAGACCAGTCAAGGTCTCTGCATGGAGAATCAAGTCATAAGAGTGGGAAGCAGTATCACTCTTGTATTGAATAAAAGCAAGACAAGCAAAAGCACTGCAATCATCAATAAAAGTGAGAATCCATTTGGCATGAGAGTGTGACTCAATAGGAAGCTCAACGAGATCAGTGTGAACCAAACCAAGGACCTGGGAAGAGTGTTTCTCAGAAGGTCCAAGAGGACACTTACGGGATTTACCAAGTTGGCAACCATGACAAGGGTGGGAAGAGGTTGAAGGTGGTGTTATTTTAGGTACACCTTTCATAGATGTCGAAGTATGTCAAAGAGCATTATTGGAACCATGTCCGAAATGATGATGCCAAAGTTTGAATGAAGAAGTATCCTGCAAGGTGTGTACATCTGCAGTAGGAGTAATCATTTCTGACTTAAACCAGTGTAGAATATCACCAGGTGATGCAGGCGATGCTGGTATATTGATACATCCTTTTGTTGTAGTAGTAGCAGCTAAAATGTTATACATCCGTTATTGTAACAATCAACTACAGCATGTAATGTATCCCGGCAGATTGCATGATACATGCTAATGTATCCGGTGATATATTGTCAACACATGATACAGATGATACATCATCAACACGCAATGTATCACACAATATATCACCTTTGTGGCCAGGCAATTGTTCCATAAATGGATGTCTGCAAGCTTCTTGTCCCCGCCCGCTCGTTCCACATCGACCTTTGTTCCCAGTTTGGCACCATGACGATCACCACTCAGTAGTGTGACGGACCTGCGTACTTCTCTATAAGCTGGGTATGCCAAAAATGGATTTGCTCCAGAATCCACATGCTCCTGCTCCTTGCTGGGTTGAATCCCCCTGTTTGTTCCTGGTTCGATAGAACCGTTATTGGATTGATGTGGTGCCTAGTTTGCACCACTTCTCATCCAAAAGAGTCCTGTGATCAACTGTGACATTACTTGGTGTGAGCAGGCCGGAAGCCTGACTCGGAGAAGTGTACATCCATGAGCTGGAATCTGGCGAAGTATCACATCCGAGAGTTGAGACAATATAGCTATTGTGTTGTACACATGTATTTCTTAGCATCCCTTGTAGATTTTGAGCCGCATCCAAGTCTGTTGTTGTATATTACAAGCTTTATTAGACTAGCTACCATCACAAGCACACGCAGTCCGAGTCTAAGCCACAATAACAAGATAGCACAAGAATTACAGGACAATATAAAAGCCAAAAATTACCAAGACCTGCACATGACTCGGAGGAGGCTAGAGTTTGAAAGTCCGGTTTAGTCCAGTCTTTTGCCATTTTTTGGAAAAGACTGGACCGCAACCGGTCCTGGGAATTTCCTGATATGGAAAAAACTGGACCAAGACCAAAAAAAACTGACTTTTTGGTCTTTCTCGGTCCAGTTGCGGTCTAAAACCGGTCGTTTCGAGGACCGGTTGTGGTCAGAATTTAGGATGGACTCTTAGCGTCCGCTCCATATTTTCATTATGTAATTTGGATAAGAACTCATGGAGATATAAATATTTTAAAACTGCATGTCATTTGGCACTTGCATGTTAATATTGCTGTAATGTGTGTAGAGTATATGTAAAATGTATCATATGTAACATCAATAAATCTTAATGTAGCAACTAAATATTGATATTATCATTGTCATTTGATGTCTCACCAACCATTTTCATATTGATACCAACTTAACTTCTATATTTATGATAAAAATGTGAGATGATGGCAGAAAATTATGAAAAATAGTGGGAAAAATGCACAAAAATTATAGGAAAGATAGGGGGTGGCTGTACATCGGTTGCGACCGGTCTTTTTCAAAATTTCAGTCCAGTTCGGTCTAAATATTTATCAGTCTTTGATTTTTGAAACGAGGCAACTGCAACTGAAGTCCAGTTGCGATAAGAATAAAGTCCAGTCCAGTTGCAGTCTTTTATCAGTCCTAGGACTGGACTTTTGAACACTAGAGGAGGCATTTACTAAACATGAGAATGTCGAGAATGTCATCTTCAACAACACGCTTCTGTGACTTGTTAGGTACTACATTCTCCTTCCCAATTGAATTGGCGATTGCGTTTTGCGTCGCTGGAAGAATGACATGTCCGGACCGCGACCGCTGAAACTCATCTCCCTTCTCTATGCCAAATACACTGTTGCTTGTGGAGGCTGCCAATCAGCAAATCACGACTTTAAGATCCCCCTCTATGCAGAACTGTAGCGCACCTGGTGGATTAGAGAAGTGGTCCAGCTTCACAGTGCCTTCCGCACCTGAGCACTGTGACCACGATACAAATCTGTAGTGTTCTGCATAGGGGGGGGGGGGGACCTTAAAGTCGTGATTTGCTGATTGGCATGTGATCTCACAAGTCGGGATAGTGGAAAGCGAGGCGAGGACAGGCATGGTAGAGGCCAGGCTGGACAGGCTGAGGCTGAGAGTCGGATCGAGCAATGTGAAGACCAGGGGGAGGTGGGATACTATGGGCTGATGCACATATCTCGTTATTAAGGAACCACCTCGCGTGGGGAGGACTGATGGGTGTGGAGGCTCGACCACCAAAGGATGGTTGGAGTAAGCCAGAATCTGAGTTGATCAAATGGTGTGTTGTGAGTGCAGGAGAGGTCGGAATGGGTGGAAGTGAGGGTAGGTCGGGGTTTCCATATGTCCACTTGGAAGATAGTGTTTGTATCAGCTTTACTCTGTTGACCAGCCTTTGTACTTCCGAAAAGGTTCTTGAACTGGTTTTTGAGTTGCTGAGGCCATGGCGCAGTGAGTAATCAGATGCTCTTAATCTCTGTTCTGTGTACTTACTTCTTTGTGCTTCTTCACGGCATTGGCCAGTTGTTGATCCTGTTCCAGTGATAAAGGGGAGCTGGAGGTGTCTCCAAACAGGACTGCTCATTCTGGAAATCTTTCAAACCATGCTTCATATAGATTTGCAAAGAAAATGGTGTATTGTTTTTTTTTTTCATGCTGGCATTAGTTGCATACTCTTTGTACCACACTTCCAGGAACTTTTCTTGCTCGTCGGTAGTCCATTTGTGTGGTGCAATCTATTATCAGCACCGTCAAATCACTTGAGAGATAGAAATATGTATGGCAATCGATGATATACTTTGTTACGACAATGGTGATGAGCTCAGTTGCGGCCTCAGTAAGTAAAATGAAAGTTTCAGCAAGCGAAATGAAAAATTTCATTCTTGATTCTCCAGGCCAAACACCTCCAAACGGTAATGCTTCTCACATAAATTCCACACACGGGCCTGTTGAATGTGTGTGACGTGGTATGGATGTAATGTGGAGTTTCAAACAAGTGGAAACTCAAAATTTCTGTATCTACAACGACTGAAATAAAAGAACCCCTTGTTATATGCCTCCTTGAGCTCTGTGATGTCCAATATTGCATAGCAAAAGAGATCTTCGATTGCTGAGAGCTGCTGAGCACGATGCTTTGGCGACCTCTTGGAAGTGTGACCCTACTCCATCCTCTTCCAAAATGTCCTGCTCAGCCACTCGGTAATCCTGGACAATATCCTTGAGCGATGAGATAACAGTGCGGATAGAATCCAGGCACTGAGTCTTGAGGAACTATTGATACAGTGTTTCAGCAGTGTTGCATCCTGACATGCCAAGATATTCTTGTAATCTATCTTATTGATCAGTAGTTACATATATCAGACTGCTAACAGTAACCTCACCGTGTGGTCAAGGTCAGTTGTGAATTTTTGGGCCTGTTGTGCTCATTGGGTGCTTTGGGTGACTTGTTGGATGGTGTGGTACCCATGTCCACCATCACTCCTAGTGTACTAGATCTGTATAATGTGTCATGGCTACGTACAGTTAGTAGCACATTGGGAAAAAAATACATACCCGGAGGTGTCTTGCTTGGAGGCCCGTTCCTGATATTTTATCTTCATCTTGGCACTGATTAAGTTTTTATTTCTGCCACAGTTAGCAGACCGACAGTTGATCCGGGGATTGTGGTGACAGAATATATACCTAACATAATAGGCTCGCCTGTTTGCTTGTATAGCCTCCTTCTTCTCCTCTGATGTTTTGTAAAGTTTCGGTCGACCCATATCATAGGAGGTTGCCGGAAGCCAGGGTTGGCATGCAGTCTTGGAAGTGCACAAGATATGAGTATGCAAATTGGATGAACTTGCATTGGATTCTTATTGGACTTTTATACAACTTTTATGCGACACTTTTAGCACCTTTATTGAACTTTAACTGATGCTTCTATACTGTACTTACTATTTACCATCACCGTATCTCTATTACATGTTGGTTCAAACCAGGTGATGATAGGCAGCCGCCGTGACAAGTCTGAGTCAGTTGTTGTTTCAACGGCACACAACATATAGAATGTCCAAAACGCCCAAAACCTTATTTCACAAGACATGGTGATGATATAGAAGTGCACAGCAACACTTCAGTCAACCCCGAAACAGGGCCTCTTAGGTGTATTTTTTGACCCAAAAATTACACCTAAGAGGTCACTTTTCCATGGTTTGCCCCATGATTTTCTACATAATCCAGTGGATATCCCCAAGGATATGGAATATTATTTCGATTTTTTTGATCATGGGCATGCCTCTGAGTGTTATCTGGGCATATCTTAGGTGATTTTCATGGTCTTCCTGGACATATCCATACACTTTTTGTAGTGTAACTGGGCATTATTTGGGCATTTCTTAGGTGATTTCCAGGATGTTTCTGGACATATCCTTACACTTTTTTGGTGTATCTAGGCATTGTTTGGGCACATCTGAGGTGATTTTCAGGATGTTTCTGGACATATACATACACTTTTTGGGTGTGTCTAGGCATTGTTTGGGCATATCTTAGGTGATTTCCATGGTCTTCCTGGACATATCCATACACTTTTTGGGTGCATCTGAACATCATTTGGGCATATCCTGGGTAATTTTTCTTCAAATCTAGGTCACTTTCCGGGTATGTCTGAGCATTACATGGGCACTTCTTGGTGGTTTTTGTAGGATTCCTGGACATGTCCTGAGACCTCATAGACATGCCCAGCATTATATGCAGGATGTGCCCCAAGACTGCTATTATTATGGGGTCTGCCCAATTATTCCATTGGGCATATATATCCATGCCTCATGAACATGCCCTTCCTGATCTGGATATGTCCTAACAGTTACTCGAGACCTGTCCCTACACAAAATATACACCATGGACATATCCTGTGTGTTGCATGGGATATGTCCATCAACATTTTGTATGTTAGGGGCACATCCAACAAGCCTGTTGAACATGCCCTTCTTCATATGGACATGTCCTAACAGTTACTCAGGACCTGTCCATATACAAAATATACACCATGGACATATCCTGTTTGATGCATTGGACATGTCCATCAACATTTTGTATGTTAGGGGCACATTCAATCATGCATGTGGGCACATATATTCATGCCTCATGAACATGCCCTGTAGGATCTGGATATGTCCTAACAGTTGCTTGGGACCTATCCATACACAAAATATACACCATAGACATATCCTGTGTGATGCATTGGACATGTCCATCAAAATTTTTTATGTCAGGGGCACACCCAATCATGCCTGTGGGCACATGAATCCATGCTTCATGAACATGCCCTTCTTTATGTGGACATGTCCTAGCAGTTACTCGGGACCTGTCTATACACCGCATGTACCCCATGGACATGTCCTGTGTGATGCATTGGATATGTTCATCCATATTTTTGATGTCAGGGCACACCCAATTATCACAGTGGACACATATATCTATGCCTCATGAACATGCCCTTTATGATATGGACATGTCCTAACAGCTACCTGGGACCTGTCCATACACAACATATACAACATGGACATATCCTATGTGATGCATTGGACATGTCCGAACATGCCCTTCTTCATATGGACATGTCCTAACAGCCACTTGGGACCTGTCTATACACCGCATGTACCCCATGGACATGTCCTGTGTGATGCATTGGACATGTCTGTCCATATTATTCATGTCAGGGCACACCCAATTATCACAGTGGGCACATACATCTATGTCTCATGCACATGCCCTTTATGACATGGACATGTCCTAACAGCTACCTGGGACCTGTCCATACACAAAATATATAACATGGACATATCCTGTGTGATGCATTGGACATGTCCATCAACCCTTTTTATGTTAGGGGCATATCCAATCATTACTATGGGCACATATATCCATGCTTCATAAACATGCCTTTCTTTATGTGGACATGTCCTGACAGTTACTTGGGACATGTCCATATATAAAATATACACCATGGACATATCCCGTGTGATGTATTGGACATGTCCATCCATATTTTGTATGTCAGGGCACACCCAATTATCACAATGGGCACATACATCTATGCCTCATGAACATGCCCTTTATGATATGGACATGTCCTAACAGCTACCTGGGACCTGTCCATACACAAAATATATAACATGGACATATCCTGTGTGATGCATTGGACATGTCCATCAACCTTTTTTATGTTAGGGGCATACCCAATCATCACTGTGGGCACATACATCCATGCTTCATGAACATGCCCTTCTTTATTTGGGACATGTCCATAGACAAAATATATACCATGGACATGTCCTAACAGCTACTTGGGACCTGTCCATACACATAATATACACCATGGATATATCCTGTGCAATGCATTGGACATGTCTGTCCATATTTTTGATGTCAGGGCACACCCAATTATCACAGTGGGCACATACATCTATGCCTCATGAACATGCCCTTTATGATATGGACATGTCCTAACAGCTACCTGGGACCTGTCCACACACAAAATATATAACATGGACATATCCTGTGTGATGCATTGGACATGTCCATCAACCTTTGTTATGTTAGGGGCATACCCAATCATCACTATGGGCACATACATCCATGCTTCATGAACATGCCCTTTTTTATGTGGACATGTCCTAGCAAATACTCAGGACCTGTCCGTACACAAAATATACAACATGGACATATCCCATGTAATGCATAGGACATGTCCATCAACATGTTCTATGTCAGGGGCACACCCCATTATCACAGTGGGCACATACATCCATGCCTCAAGAACATGCCCTTCTTTATGAGGATATGTCCTAACAGTTACTTGAGACCTATCCATACACAAAATATAGACGATGGACATATCCTGGGTGATGCATTGGACATGTCCATCAACATTTTTGTTGTTTGGGGCACACCCAAATATCCAAGTGGGCATATATATACATGCCTCATGAACATGCCCTTCTTTATTTGGGACATGTCCATATACAAAATATACACCATGGACATGTCCTAACAGCTACTTGGGACCTGTCCATACACACAATATACACCATGGATACATCCTGTGCAATGCATTGGACATGTCTGTCAATATTTTTTATGTCAGGGTATATCCAATTATCACTGTGGGCAGATACATCTATGCCTCATGAACATGCCCTTTATGATATGGACATGTCCTAACAGCTATCTGGGACCTGTCCATACACAAAATATATAACATAGACATATCCTATGTGATGCATTGGACATGTCCATCAATATTTTTTATGTTAGGGCATATCCAATCATCCCTGTGGGCACATACATCCATGCTTCATGAACATGCCTTTATATATGTGGACATGTCCTGACAGTTACTTGGGACATGTCTATATACAAAATATACACCATGGACATATTCTGTGTGATGAATTGGACATGTCCATCCATATTTTGTATGTCAGGGCACACCCAATTATCACAATGGGCACATACATGTATGGCTCATGAACATGCCCAAAGGATCTGGACATGTCCTAATAGTTACCTGGGATCTAACCATATACAAAATATACACCATGGACATATCCCATGTGATGCATTGGACATGTCCACGGGACCTGTCCATACACAAATATAGAAGATGGACATATCCTATGTGATGCATAGGACATGTCCATCAATATGTTTTATGTCAAGGGCACACCCAATTATCACAGTGGGAACATACATCCATGCCTCATGAATATGCCCTTCTTTATGAGGAGATGTCCTAACAGTTACTTGGGACCTGTCCATACACAAAATATAGAAGATGGACATATCCTGGGTGATGCATTGGACATGTCCATCAACATTTTTTATGTTTGGGGCACACCCAAATATCCCAGTGTGCATATATATATATGCCTCATGAACATGCCCTTCTTTATCTGGACATGTCTTGACAGTTACTTGGGACATGTCCATATACAAAATATACACCATGGACATATCCCGTGTGATGCATTGGACATGTCCATCCATATTTTTTATGTCAGGGCACACCCAATCACTACAGTGGGCACATACATTGATAGGCTTCATAAACATGCCCTTCTTTATGTGGACATGTCCCAACAGTTACTTGGGACATGTCCATATACAAAATATATGCCATGGACATATCCTGTGTGATCCATTGGTCATGTCTATCCATATTTTTCATGTCAGGGGCACACCCAATCATCACAGTGGGCACAGATAACCATGTCTCATGAACATGCCTTTCTTGATATGGACATATCCTAACAGTTACTTGGGACATGTTCCATCAATATTTTTTCATGTCAGGACACACCCAATTATCCAGTGGACACAATATTCATGCCTCATGAACATGCCCTTCTTGATATGGATATGTCCTACCAATTACTTTGGACCTGCCCACATATGTAATATACATCATGGACATGTCCAATGCATCACCATTGGACTTGTCCAACACCATTTTTTATATCAGGGCACATCCACTTATTGCCTTGGATACACCATACACATGCCCAGCATGTCATGGATACGTCTTTCCACTGTGTCAAATCTGCCCACTGAACTCTTTCATCATCAATCAATGATATAATGCCAAATACAGAAGTGCTAACATGGGTAACATGAATGACGAAACTTCTACTCGAAAATCAAGTTAATGAAGAACATTGGGGTATATGTCAGCAATCAATGAATGTAGTTCAACAGTAAGAAGGTCCAGGGTATAGGGTATACTAACGGAACGGAGTGCAAACAATGTTGATGGATTAGTTGGTAGGGTATACGAGTGAGAGAAAGAATGTGGACAACCTATCAACACGGATGACGAAACTGAACATAGAAGAGCACAGAATTGAACGTAGATGAGCAGGGTATAATAGTTGAGGACTGCAAGATTGATACTATGAATTAAATTGTCGTATTGCACTGTATCCAATCAATATCACTTACCAGATCTAATCACGATATTTGCGTCGCTGAGTCTCCACCCTCCCCTTCTTGTGTGTCGCTGACGACCCATCACGGTGACGCCGGTCCAAATCCGACGCCCTGTATTTTCGACGCTCAGGTGTGTCATTGTGTTCCCAATGTTGTGATGGTCCCGCCTTGCTCGAATGAATCTCTCTGTCATCTTCTCTGCGCGGCTTCTTGACGTGACGCGCCCGCACCGAATTTTCTTCACCCTCGCTGCTATCAGCTTCCTCATCTGAGTGAATAACTTCATATGTCGTCGTAAGCAATTTGCAGGCAAGTTGTGAAGACAGTTCTCACCGATGTACTCTCGCTCGGTATGCTTCCTAACACGCCCCAGAGATCGGCTTTTATAGCGCCGTTTGCGTGTCCCGATCTCATTCCCAGTCGCAGGTGTGTCATTGTCATCTGGACTGGAGTCGATATGACGATGAACACGAACATCACGATCGCCACGCTCTCGTCAAGTGGTTCCGTGGGATCGTTCCTTATCGAAATCATCTTGAGCTGTGAAAAGCCATCCGTTAAATTTTAGACTGTACAGCAACCATGAACATACATTGCTGCCGGCTCCGTTCTTCACAGTTTTCTTGGCGGACTCTCGGAAGGAGGGATTCTTCCTGCAAGCTATCATACTCCTCTGTTTCATAGACACGTCGACCTCCACTCCTGCTACGTTGGTGTCACGGCCGAGAACCCAACCCGGTGCGACCAGAACGATTGTGAATATCTTTCTCCCTATTGCCTTCACCGGAATCGTTGCTTTCATCTTCGCGTTCGTCTGCACGCAACTCGACTGTCCTGAGGCTTGAGACTCCTTTTTCACCCTTCGCTCCCCACGGCCTCTTCTTCTTTGCAAGCTTCGAGTTCTTCTTTGCCATGACTTCTTTACACAGAACGAGGTGGCAGCGTTTGCCATTTGCGTCTCTACGACTAAGAATCAAGGGCACCTCTGGTGCCAAAGGATCTCCGTCGTCGATTAATTTGCAAACATCTTTGATAATTTGCAAACATCTTTGATACGTCATCAGTATTTGAGGTGCTCACAATAAATCAAGTCATACCTTCGGGAAGAGGTCGGAATTCGAGAATGTGACTGGGTGATGGCTGGTAACTGTCATCCTCATCATCAGATTCCCTCCCCGCCGTTTTCCCCTTGCCTTTATTGGAGGCACAGATATTTGCTTCTCCCAGGACGAGTTCTAGGTGGTGACCAAGCAATCTGATCACTTGCGTCAACGATATTTTGCGAAGGTCGAAATTCTGGCCTGGTAGGTCCACTTCACTTGGCCAGCCAACTATCATGAAGCGATTCTCATATGCAATGTGCAGAAGCTTTTTCCAGGGTACAGTCGGCTTTGTCCATCCATAGGGTTCTGCAAAACCTCAGTCACCAGCAAACGTATACACAGTGGAAGACTTATTAAGCAAGCGACGGACCACTAATTTGGCTATACGCCGATTGCGATCGCGGACAGCCTCGTTTGGATTGTGCTTGTATGTAATGTTGTCCTTGCTTGTGCCGAACAGATTGGGTAGCTCGGGAAGCGCAGGATTCTGTCCTTCCTCCTCGGCTTTCAATGCATACCTCGTGTTTTGATTAGCGTGTACATATCCCACAGTGGTTGTGGTATTCTCAGAGTCTGATAACGGTATAATATGTCCCTTCTTTGGAATGAAGTCCGGCTTCAAGTCTATAGCATGGTCCCAGACCTTGCGTGCTGGCATACGGAATGAGGCCTGCTCCCAAAATATGTCGAGGAAGTCATGGAACTCCTCTGGTATCTTGTTTTTTAGATCTTTTATTTCATCCACTTGGAGATTTCCAGTTTTTACACCATCAACAACCTCTATCTTGCAGGAAACCACCAGACTAGCTGGTACTGAGTCCTTCAGTCTTTCTGTATTTGAGTCTCTATGGGCCGGCGGACTAACCAGTACTGACTCTTTCAGTTCGGACTTCACGGACTCTCTATATTCCAGTGTACTAGTCATCAGAGCGCATGTGGTCAGACACTGTCAAAGGTTAGTGAGGGAACATTCCAATCAATGGACGGATTATGTAGGGAAAGAAAATCAAAACCAAGAAAAAGGGCATTAGTGGAAAGCATAGTAATGTAAGCCCTTGCGGGAAAGGAATGCCAACTGTTCTGAGAATCACAAATTGAAATGGAAAGATTAACATAGACTGAGATATTTTTTTTGGAGTTTTGAGTGCCATCGGCGTTTTGTACTGAGATAGACCGGGATAGGGGTATTACAGGAAACTTATAATGGTCAACTAATCGAGAATCAATAAAAGTGTGGGTTGCTCCGGAGTCGAGCAAAGCTTTCATTGTGACGACTGAAGAGGCTCTGCTGATAGTCTGGAGGGTAGTCCGAACTTCGAAACAGTTTTGAGAGGTTCAACCGGTGAAGGAAATAGAAGGAGGGGATTTATAAATAGAACTACAAGCCGTAACAAAGTCCGGAGAATTTCTGTACAACTGCATTACTTGTGCAGTAATTTTTTCTTTTTCATTTGAATCGGAATTAAGTACACCTTTTTTATTGTCTTTAAGTGCCACGCCCGTAGATGGGGATGCCGATCTAGACATTCTACATACCGGAGAATAAGAAATTTGTATAGGAGAAGTTGTAGCTAAAGAAACTTTTTGTCTGTCTGCAGTCACACCCCTCACGTAACTACAGGTACCTAATTTTTTGAACTTTCACCGGGCGCTGCCAACCTTTCTGTGGCCAACCGGTCTCTCCAATATGCCTCCTCCACAGCCTCTTCAGACATATACTCCGTAATGGCAGACTGGACAGAGGGAGCTCCTTCCTGCTCCATTGTTCCACTCTGATCCGGGATTTCTATCCACTGACCGTAGTGGTCCTGTACCCACATAGTCCGGGCTTGGGGTACCAGTTGTCCTTGTGGCCTTGGTGGGCTGGTGCGCTTATAGGGGTTTTTTGGACAGTTGCGCGAGATGTGTCCTTTCTCGTTACAGGAATAGCACGTCCTGTTGTCGATGTATGCGGCGTCGATCTCCATGGGTTTTCCTAGTATTTGATCTTGTCTCTAAGATCTAGCCTGCCGGCACTACAATCTTGGAGGGATATATTACCCACGTGCGTCACAGGTATCATGTGCACCTGAAACCAATTACGCTCGGTTTAAAGCGTGTGCTGACCCACTATGCACAGGGTAGGGTTTGATACTATTTCTGGTGGAATGGCGGTGTCCTCTCAAATGAGGTCTAAGCCCATTCAAAGC
This sequence comes from Leccinum pellstonianum, assembly GCA_038091735.1. NCBI lineage: Eukaryota > Fungi > Basidiomycota > Agaricomycetes > Boletales > Boletaceae > Leccinum > Leccinum pellstonianum. Next base: position 3,470 of record JBBPPA010000557.1, on the reverse strand, counting down.
GAACCAGATTGAGGGTCGTACTAACCCAACACAGCGTCTTTAGTCCAAGTTGCTATCTCGGGATTGATCATGCAATCAATGGCTCTTAACTGAGCAAGCAATTTCCTTAACTCTGGAATCCGAGTATGTGTGCGACAAGACATGGCGGTGAATCAGTGATGATAACAACGGAGCCCTGAAGTGTATGGGCAGCTTTGACCTAATGAAGTAAACCTAAGTCCGGCAGACTATCGGTCTATCACTCGGGGGCTGACTCAGATACTTGGAAAGAGGAAAAGATTAAGGTGGAAGCGAGGGACTTTGGCAATATGCTCAAGAGGTCAAAGCTGGGTCTACCAGCTATGACCGACTCGAGTATTTATACAACCGGACTATTCTACATACATGCGGACTAGTACATGAGGTATTACATATATACATTCTAAATGACCAGAGGTCTACATAATGATGTAAGGGAGTGAGTTATAATGAAATGATAGTGGGGACGTCATTGTAATGTAGTGACGACGAGAATGAGGGTTGAGGGTAGGTCTCCAAGTGTCGGTATGTCCAGACTCTAGTCCTGACTGTCGGTGATGCCGGACTATGGTCGGACTGTGCTTCCGGACTACGGTTTGGTCGGTTGGTGACGGTGATTTACAACAGTAATTCCTATAGTACCCTCAAACAGGTTATGAGCCCTGAGTGACATTGTGACGTGGAAATGCTCCGATATCACTCGGTGACTGCCTATGGTGCTATTAAAGCACCGGCGAAACCTCTGGTCGTCCTGTGCGGAAACACCAGACAGCCCACTGCTGCGGATTACTTCGCCTGTGCAGTATGACTGAGGTGGACAAATGGTCGTCCTGTGCAGAAATGCCGGACACCACACAGATGCAGATTATTTTGCTCATGTGGCATGACCACCACTGCTCCAGGCAGGGGGAGACTATGTCCCTCTGATCTGAGGAGCTCTGGACGTCCAGCGGGCTCAGACTTCCGTTCCGACCTTTAAGTTCTTATCTTTGATGGGAATATGCTGACGTCTATCTCTGGTAGATCACACACAATCTCCGCCCAAATGCTGGAATGTCTTCCCAGCTCAAAGAAATCACGAAGCTCGATGGGAACAATTACAAGAAATTGGAGGCTATGGGCTGAAAAAGTCCCGGCCCTGGCCTACAGCTACTGCCTTCAACATTACTATTTTGGGAATTTCACTCCTTGAATTACATATTTTCCCCTCATTCCCCTGCTTTCCCTTGGCCATATACATTGTTTGAGTGTATAGACATAGTGTATATGTTATAATAAACCATTCCCACAACTTAAATAAGGTTTTCCATGGTTGTATGAGATGAACAAAAAGATAGGGGGAAAAACAGAAAACATATTCACAATTTTTACCCTTTCAACATAAGGGCTTCACAAGTATATCTCCACATCCCCTTCACATGCATCTCCAACATATCAGATAGACTTTGGACTGAGATAAAAGCCTGTGATGTTATGAAATGTTCTCCTCCTGACCTTTTGTTGTTCAATGCAGTCATACAGGGGATGTTGGTGGCTCTAAAATATCGGTGACATTTCTTTACATGTATTCCCCTCAGTTTGATCACTTTATTTGATTTACTGGGCTCTCTGATGGGTCACAAATCACCATTTTCGATATTTTCAGTGTTTAGGGAATATAATGTATTATATTGGTCATATAGCCAGGGCAACATGGTGGGGCTCTTGAGGACGTATACATACAGTCCTACCATCAGTTTGGTGATATTTCAACCAGCATTGAAGCCAGGAGGAGTCAAACAAGCCTTTTAGAAGTGTGGGAAATATATCAAAAACATCGGAGACTTTGAAATGACATCATGAGTGGCACTGATGGTTTGCAAATACATGGAATACCATCTGACACTCATTATCCTGAATCTTATCACCTCACATAACTGACCTGGCTCTCATCAGGGTCTCCAATCACTATTTTCGAGATTTTCAGTATTTGGGGGATAGACAATTGAAAATTGTATATATCATCAGGGCAACTGAATGGGACTATGGTATACATATATGTACAACTCTCCGATCAGTTTGAAGACATTCCAACCGAATGTGCAGCCAGAAGGAGTGAAACAAGATGTTTACAAGCGTGCAGTTCTGTTACATAGTAAGGCATGAGTGCAGTACCAGAACTTTGTCTTCGGCCGTGCAAAAGGAAAGTGGCGCCATCGCTCTTTCCTTTCGCCCTCATCACTGCTTTGGGCTTCTGCATCGTCAACGTCTCAGATGATCCGCCCTATCGCTTTTGCATTTTTTATCAGACCCTACTGTCTCTACTCCTTTTGAGCTTTCGAACCAGCACGTCTCTTCTTTCCCTTTTTTTTTCACCCTTCTTGCCACTTCACAAACTCGAATGGCTGACCCCAACTTCAAGGAAGTCCCAGACTTCTCGGGCCTGGACTATGAAGGTATATGTGAAGCTATTAGAGTGGCCGATGGCGACGACCAGGAGCAGATCATCGCACGCCTCACCATTGTTTGGCAAGCAGATCACGCAAGACACCTCACCACATGGAACCTCCGCAAAGCCACCGAGACTCGCGAAGCTGAGGAAATGGAGCAGCAGCGGCACCTACAGCAGGTCCAGGAGGACCAAGCCGCCACCGACGAAGCAGAATGCATTCGTCTGGATGCAGAAAGCAAGAAACCCAAGATGAACGTATTCACACCCGGTTCCACTGCTGCACCGGACATTCTCTCGCTTCCCCCATCCCAGTTTGCCCTCCAAAAGCTAAGCACCTTCGACTTTGTCGAGCTATGGTACTTCTCCCTTCCAGGCCGAACAGACGCTGCCAAGTACAGCAACAGGTCCCAGGTAGACAACACCTACAGCATTTCCAAAGTCGACACCACCTAGCAGTCTCAGGTAGTGATTTAAAGTCCAGTCCAGTCCAGTTTTTTTGCCTAATTTGGGAAAGACTGAGACCGAACCGGTCCTGGAAATTTCGGGATATAGAAAAAACTGGACCAAGACCGACAAAAACTGATGTTTTGGTCTTTGTCGGTCTTTTGCTGGTTTGGTTATGGTTTGTAACCGGTTTACAGGGGTGTGAAAAGTACTACAGATTCCAGGGTTCCTGCCCATATTTATACATCTAAATCGGTTGGGGCGGTTGAGATATGATCAATTTAAGAATGCATGTCATTCTGGAGTTTATCTACTTAGAAAACCTAATTCTGAGAATAGAATAGCATGAGATCAGCGCTTAGGAGTGGCTGTACCGATGATAGCCGGGTCACGTGGCTACATTATATGCCACGAATTATGTAATTCCGCCCATATGCGGCCAGGATATGGCCAATCTTGAGTCACATAATGCAGTACATTTTTTCGGCAAATGACCGGCTAGCCCATGTGCCAAATTGCCGCAACTGACCGGACAGCCAACGTCGGCCGATGGAGTAAAAATCTCGGCGAACAACAG
>JBBPPA010000556.1:0-20082 GCA_038091735.1 Leccinum pellstonianum | reverse complement strand
AGGGGAATTTTTGACCAGTATGGCAAAGCATCCAAAGAAGAGAAGGTAGAGATGATCTTAAATGTCATTCTTCAGAATCGGATGAGTGTGTTCAGCATATCTTTCATTTTTCATTCAATGACCCTGTATTCTCAGCAATTGAATGAACTCCCTTTTATGCCACATGGAAGGACTCAGTCACTCAGAATGTCATATTGTTTGAAGAAGAAAAGTAGATGCAAACAGCAAAGAAAAATAGTTAAACAGCCAAGAATCTATAGCAATGTACTCAGTCATGTTGCATCCATGCATGTTGCTTCATGAAGGAAAAATCATGTGGGGCAAAAACATTGTTGGTTTCATAACTTGAGGAAGTCCACATTCCAATTTTGAGCAGAGACTGCAGCAAAGATTTATTATTGTTTCTGAGAATTGGAAAGTAGAATCCAACAATGACAGTGCTTGCCATGCATATCAAGGGGCAACATTGTCATATTCTATAATTCACATTGTAGTCCAACTCTAACCGATCAAAGGAGGCAAGAACTTTCTTAAAGGTCTATCATAGGAGGCAGTAATCTTGATGGATACAATATGTTTTGGGCACAGTCTCCACACACATTTCTCCGGAACGATCACGAACACGTCTGCATCCCTCCTGCTTCCGGACAGTGGCAGCCCAGTGTCGGTACCTGCGGGCAATCCAACGGAAACGGGTGACCCGGGCGTCCACTCCATGCTCCTTCTCGGCCATATGTTGACGCCATGCGCCGCCTGCAATTCGGTTGACCCCGCATACGTCGCAGTCGCACTGATAGGCGACGGCGCCAGACTTTGCAAACGTGGAGATCCGAGGCCGCCCGTCGTCGTGCACGTAGTCGAAGCAGTCGTGGGGGCGGCAGCATCACCAGCATGCGCGTCCGCCACCCCCCTTAGCACGCGGAACCACAGGACATCTTGGCAGAGTGAGCACACATCTTTGAACGTTCCTCCGACTCTTGCTCCGGCTGTGCTATCTTGCGCGCTTCTTCAAGTGCAGCAGCTCGCTCGATCTGGCGTTGTCGACGCTGCTCCGCCAACCACTCCTCCTCTTGCCGTTGTTTCGCCGCCTCGGCCTCTTCTGCTGCACGTTGTTCTGTAATCCGGGTCAGTCCCACTACAAACACCGACATCAACCAAGAAACACTCACCCGCCTCGATTCTCTCCCGCTTCGCCCTCCTCTCGGCCTCCTAGTCTTCCTCCCGCTTCCTCCTTTCCTGCTTCATCTTCTCCGCATGCGCAGCCCTCCTCCTCTCCTCCTCCTCCTCCATCTTCTTCTCCTCCACCCGGGCCGCCCGTTGTCTCTCATATCATTTATTGCGCACAGCCAACAGCATCCCTGGTGTATAATCGCCCTGCGATCAGCTCAATCGCTTCTCGCGCCTAGGCTGTTCTCCACTCGCTTTTTGCAGTGTGTCAAAAGTCTCGCGGCCGGTATAAGCTTGCATGAGCAGCGGGCGCTCTCTTCTTTACGGTACGCCCGCTCGATGTGGTCGATCCCCAAAGCACGTTCATGTCGTTTTTCTCCTTTTCCAGCTGCTCAACTTCGATCTGTCCTTGCACAAGTCCTCCATGTCCTAGACAAGATATCATCAATGATAGAGGGAACGACAAAGGACCAGGACGCACCGCGATCGACACCTTGAGCTCGCCGCGCTTCATCAAGTCCTGTGATAGACTCTGTATCACGTGGTGATTCTCCTTTTTGGCACATTCCTGTTCTTTTTGCTCGTCGATCAGCTTCTTGGCGCACGAGAGCTCCGCGCGGCGTGACGCCTCGTCATTTTCTTTGTGTACACTCAGCTCAGAGAGCAGAGAGAAGCTCTCTGCGGCGTGCGACGAGCGCTTTGCGCAGAGAGGGCTCGGCATTGGGCATTGGCTGCGGCGACAAGCTCGGCAGACTGGGTGGACTGGCGCTCGGTTTGTTCATCGGGAGTGAGCACCACTCTGGGTCGATCACGCGCACGGCGTTGTGGAGCGCCGTTGTCGGGGTAGGCAAGAGCCCGACAGAGGAAGGCTGGACCGTATGAGGCAAGGGGATGCTCAGGCGGACCTGTCAGAGTGGGCAAAGGGCTCGACGATATGAGATATGGTCTCTGTGGTATGATCAACGCGGATACGGAGTTCGCTGCGACGTGCGCACCTCATGAGGTAGGCTTCGACTGTTCTGGGCCAAAGTCGCCGAGGGGCTTGACGAGATCGAGCTCGAGGATGCTCACTTTGAGGATACTGTAGACCAAGGAAATCTGAGAGAGGAGGCGGGAGGGGTGCGCGGGAGAGGAGGGGCGATAGCCAGCATATGAGGAGTTGGAGGCACAGAGTGAGGAGAGGATGCACTGGATGTGGTGCAGACGGTGAAAGGGTCAAATAAAACCCTGAGAATGCCGTAGAGTATCTTGATCGGGGCTGGGAGCAGAGGAGTGTGAATGGAGAGACGAGAATTTACAGCATGCTGCTTGACAAGGATAACGAGTGCGCTGGAGAGAACCCCAGTGTCCTCGAGACGGGGCATTTCATCCACTGCCGATGGAGGCGAAAAGGTAGAGGGAGTTGCCGCTGGCGGGGAATGTCTTGGCAAGCTCATCCTCGACGGAGGTGCTGAGTTGGGAAAAGCGAGTGTTGAGGTGGTGCTGAAGGATGTCTGGATCCGATAGGTTGATGGCGTGGGCTCGGTGGCCATACTTGGTGACGTTGACGAAGTGAAGACGGAGTCTCGAACACGCGACGGAACGCGACCTCGTGCTGGTGCTTGAGGCAGAGGTGCAAGGCCACTGGCTGGGGGAAGGGTCACTGATTCGAACGGTGGGACGGAAGGGCAGGGGGAACTTGCCTGCCAGTAAATGGCCTCGTGATGTCTTGAAAGAGGTGCAGTAACTCTGCCACGGGAACTTAAGCTGGGGTGTAACGACTCGGATCCCTGCTCCCTCGAGATCGTCGACATCTAGGGCGACTGCGCGGTCAGCCTGCTCCTGGGCAGCAAGTACCTTAACGTCAGCGCCGAGAGCGAGGAAGTGGTAAATGACGAGCTTGGTGGATGCGACGCTGTTTTCTCGGAGCGATGTCCTTGGTTTACAGATAGCTCTACGAAGCGAATGGAGTGGATTAGCTCGAAATCGCTTGGATGAGAAAAATTCTGACAGACGGCTAGTGACTAGTAACTGGTGGGCCTCGAACGAGGTAGAGCAGTTCCTTGGCAATGGCAGACGCATTGCCACAGTAGTACTCTAATGACTACCCATCAAAGACACCCGGCCCAACATCTATTCCCAACGTGCTCTTCGCAAACCCTCTCATAGACCGCTCCAGCTCATCCTCGAAACCGATGCTTGGCCGGCCAAACAGCCGCCGAACCCACTGACGCACCTTGCTCGACCAGAACGCCACGTCGACCGAGAGCATGACTGTCCGAAACACCAGATAGTGCCAGTACTCGTTGGCACGTTGCGCCAGCGTGAGATTCGCCGAGGTCATCAAGGACGCTGAGGCCCAGAATCCGGTAATCTTGATGCGATTCACGGGCGAGCCGAGCGCTTGGTTGTTTCCTATGCCCAAATCGTCAGACAGGTAGGAGACAAAGACCCACGAGTACCAACCTTGAACGATCCTGATACACACGCCAGTCAGCTATCGATCGCACTTGCCACGTCGAAAAGGCTTCACTCACCTCATGTTCCTTCCGAGGAAGATGAGTTCCTTGGGCATCTTGTCTGTATCCGTCAAGAAACTCTTCAACTTGGCCTTCATCTGCATGCTCTGCTCGTACTGATTCAACTGCTCTACAGACCCACCGCCGTTCTTCTTGCCATATCTCAACGGGCGCATTAATGTCGCACTTGCAAACAAGTCTGGCGTGCCAATGCCCCATGACGTCGTCACACGCTCGATCGAATTCCAGTCCGCAGCGAGCAGGCCTCTCCAGAGCGTGGCGTATTCTCTTCTAAACGACTCTTGCACGCGGACATACAGTCCGTGATCGAGCAAGACCAACTGGGGATACCGAGGGTTGGAGGGATCAGGGCGGATTATGATGTTACCAGGGTGTGGGTCACAGTGAACCCAACCCCAGCTGAACATTTGTGCGCTGAAGAGTTCGATCATGGGCTGCATGATTGACTTGAGGCCACCCTTTAAGCGAACGCCTTTCAACGAGGAGCTCGCAGACTGAGCGTCCTCGCCCATGAGGCTCTGAATTGCAGCACGGTCGCTCAAGCGTACGCCGTCGATCCACTCGGCGGTGAGGACCTTTTTGGACGAGTATTCCGGGTATACCTTGGGTATATACACCTTGCCAGCGAGACGTGGCTCCGCGGCGATAAACTGAGCGGTGACACGCGCATTGTGTGCTTCCTGTACGAAATCCAGCTCCTGTCTCAGATGGCTGTTGATGAAATCTGCCATGCATTTGTGAAAAAGCCAAAAAGAAAATCGGGGGATATAACGCGTACCAACGGCGAAATAAACGGGGAGATCGAATAAGCAGTTTTCGAATATCCACATCACGACGCGGAATGCGCCGAGATCCCATTCGATTTGTTTGGTCACGTCTGGCTTCTGGATCTTGACAGCCACCCAGTCGCCGTTCTTGAGCTTTGCGCGGTGTACTTGTGCCACGCTGGCACTCGCGACGGCATCCTGTTCGAATTGGTCAAACATGCCGTCATCGCCTGCTGGTGGACGACCGAATTCTGAATAGAAGACGGAGAGGACGTCAGAGTAGGGTATCTGGGGAGCGTCGTCGAAGAGACGGGCGAATTTGTCCTGCATAGGGCGCGGCAGAAACGGGGAATTGGCACCGATAGCCTGGCCTGGAACGAAAAAGGAAGGGTGAATTGCCGTGCTGGCAGGTTTTAGGGGGGGGAGTGCACACCGATTTTGATGTACAGACCACCGTTGGAGGTGAATAAATGATACATCCTGTCTGCCACGCGAGCATGTAATTGGGGGATTTGGTCTGCCTTGTCTGGCTGAAAGTTAAGCTTGTAGTCTAGTGATATCATGGCACACTGCTCGGGTGAGAAAAGAGACCGGCGAATGATAAAACGCTCACTGTCCAGAGCGTACGAAAGTTTCGTGCGACGGCAGAAGCATTGTATTCTTTGTCGACGAGCCAGAGAGTGCCGACGGAGGTAGCGAGGTAGACCGATCGCCTGGTGAAATGACGGAGAAACATGCGTGTCGTAAGTATGTAACGGAATCGCACGCACCGCATAAAAAGGAGAGAACTTGCCTGAGCTGCTTTGATTCACTGACTTCCCCTCGCGAATGGTACAATTCCGACCTCTCTCTCTCTTCTTGTCCATATTCTACAAAGATGATACAACCATCTTGCACACCTTGGCGAAACGTGCCTCCTCAAACCCGCGCAGTCCCGAGTTCATTATCTTTGCATGTCTCATCCCCGTCCTCGTACTCTTGTCAGGCGTATTTGCCGGTCTGACGTTGGGCTACATGAGTCTTGACGAAACTCAGCTCAACGTTCTGAGCATCTGCGGTACACCGTCAGTGTATCTTTAGACGCTACCCGCTTTATCTCACCCCTCTTTCCACAGTCAGCAGAAACGCTATGCCGCAAAGATCAAACCCATCCGCAAGAATGGCCACCTCCTTCTGGTCACCCTCTTGCTCGCAAACATGATCGTCAACGAGACTCTGCCCGTCATCTCAGACCCCGTCCTCGGTGGAGGCGTGCAGAGCGTCGTCGTCAGCACGGTCCTTATCGTCATGTGCGTATCGTGTACACACGTTTCCGCGGCCCGAGTCTTCTAATGCCCACGCCCACAGCTTCTCCGAAATCATACCCCAGTCCCTTTGTACCCGCCACGGTCTTTATCTGGGCGCAAAGATGGCCGGCTTCACCCGCGTCTTGATATACATCTTGGTTCGTTCCCTCTTCGGCTCACATGTAACCCGCTCACCAACTATCCATATTCACATCATAGGGGATAGTCGCATGGCCTGTCGCAAAGCTCCTCGAATTCGTTCTCGGTTCCCATCATGGCATCATCTATCGAAGAGCTGGTTAGTTTCCCACTAATCCACCTGTGACTCCACCTCATTCCTTTCAGAACTCAAGGAATTGATCGCTATGCACTCCTCCATATCTGCCCACGGCGGTGACTTGAAGACCGACACTGTCAACATCATCGGTGCCACCCTCGATTTGCAAGAAAAGGTCGTCAAACAGGTAACGTGACCGTCTTCTCTCCAATCTTGACGGCATTCTGATCATCTATAATCAGGCCATGACGCCTATCGACGACGTATTCATGCTCTCCATCGATTCCAAGCTCGATTATGACACCCTAAAGAAGGTCTGCTTGACCGGTCACAGTCGCATTCCTGTATACGAAGAGGTCGTAATCCCCGTCGACCCTTCTGGCCGTATGGAAAGGGTTAAAAAGATTATCGGCATCCTTCTCGTTAAACAAGTACGTCACCGCTTCCCCACCCCCACTCCCTACCTAACCCCAGTGCCAGTGCGTCATGCTTGATCCCGGAGGTAGTGTTTTTCTCTCTCTATATCCGCATTTCTGATATCCGTCCAGATGCAGTCCCCGTCCGCATGCTCCCTCTCAACAAGGTTCCCTTTGTTCCAAACAACGAGCCACTTCTGGGTATCTTGGACAAATTCCAAGAAGGTCGTTCACACATGGCCATAGTCTCTCGGTTCAGCGTCGAGAAGGCTGCCTCCGTAAAGAAGGTTGCCAAGCAAACTCTCACACAGCGTCTACGTCAGAGAGTGGGCATCAGTGACTCCAGTAGCGATTCTGGCGAATCCAGCGACGAAGAGGAATCTCGTTCCAAGCCCACTGCGAGCACAACCGATAGCAAAGAGCGCTCCAAAGGCGTCGTATGGGCTGATGACTCTGAGAAAGAGTCGACGATCCAAGGTGATGCTATCACAGACAAGTCGGTAAGACGATCGTCGATCAATCGTGTCAAGACCAAGAAGCGGCGTGAACGCCCGAGGATACCGGATATTGAAACAGGACTAGCAGAAGAAACCGTCGCGGTTGATAACCCCAAGGATAAGCAGAAATTAAGGTTACCAAAACCCGGGACTGGATTAGAACAGACAATGCCCGCTGACGCTCTTCTGACCAAGAAAGATGCCAAAGACTTTCTGCAGGGTATCGATCCGGCGATCATGCCCCTCGGTATCATCACTCTCGAGGACGTCCTTGAAGGTTGGTTGTAACTTTTCTCAATGCTCGCGTCGTCTGACTTTCGACTTAGAGCTAATTGGTGAAGAGATATACGATGAATTCGACTTCGAGGCCGCTAACGGAACAATATCCTCTTTCGTTCCATCCGAGCACGCTAATACCCAAAAGTCCATCGTGACTGAAACGTTTGCCAGCCTCACACCTCAGATCACCAATGTGGTGGCCCCGATCAGTCCAGTCTTGCGCCCACTCAACACCCGTGGTCTGAACTTCTTGCGGTCCAGGAGCGCTCCTCCGAGCCCCCGTCGCGACAGATCCCCATCTTTGTTTTCTACACCCGGTCAAGCAACTCAATCGAATATATCTACAGGACCCACCGCCGATATCCCACCCGTGCCACCGATGCCCGTCGAGGCGCCTCAAGTGATCATCGCCACCGCCAGCGACGGACCCAGAGCCAAGCCAGACGTGCGCACGCCCAGAGAATCCGGTGTCTCCTCGGTATCGGTATTGTTGGCGTCTGAAAGAGTTTCGGATCCGAGCACGCCCCCTCGGTCTACGACATCGCCCATGTGGAAGCGTCCCGCCAGCAGTTCTGGTCCCGCCTCTACACTCGTCGGTTCCCTTAGCCCTGCTACGTCACGAACCACGTCCCCTGCGCCCTCTCTCGAAGCTGTCTTGTTGGAGCGGAAGCGTCGTCTGGTTGCTGCGGCTGCTGTAGGGCCCGTTGCCCTAGCGCTGTCGGGTATATCTTCCCCGGTCTCTGGTCCTGGCACGGGAACGAACACAAGCGCGAGCGCGAGCACGGCGGCGGCGGCGGCACGACCCCCAGCTATCGCCAAAGGCCCAAGCAAGTTCAAGAGCAGTCCTCTCGGCGGCGGCGAACCGACGCGCGTGGTGATTGCGGAAAAGGTCAAGCAAGATATCAAGGGGCATGAACAAGGACAGATTCGTATATCGACCGATGAGATGGACAAGGACGGTGAGGATAAGAAGGAGGACGATTCTGGATACTTATGACATTAGCTGCGGGGTGATGGCTGCCTGCCCTTTAGCTTCATCTCGCCCGGATTCCCGACGTCATCTGCATTCTACTATGATCGTCTACTTAGGCTCCTCCCCGGTTACCCTTTTTTTTCATTAATGACTGATTAATTCTTTTCTTCTTGCCCATGTTTCGCTTCCCTTTGTTATGCTATTACGCGGCGTTGAGCTGCTACCTGTTTTATGTCTGCTTCCTTATGCCCAGTCTCACCTCGTAAAAACGAGGTTGTTGAACTAACTCCCCCCCAGAATTTGAGAGAATCTATCAAGAACTCGTTGCGCGTTGCATGACTACAATAAGAGTTCCCGCCGTGCGGCTGGCCATCTGCTACCAGTGGCTCGCAGTACGTTCCTACTTCATTGAATCTATGTGTGGAATCAATGCATCGACGGAGCCTATTCGGTCGCAAGCGTGACTCTGAGTGTGCAAAAAAAACGAAACGACGGTGTAGACGGGCAACACGGCGTGACCCGGGAAGAAGCTAAATGGGGGAATTCGAGTGGGGAGAAAGGGGAATCGGCTATAAGACAAAGAGACGACGGTGGCGAGTGGTAACGCAACGGATTGACGACAGACGGCGGTGAACGGCAACGCATCGGTACCACGGACGGACAGCGCGAGGTCAAACTGACTATGAGAGAGCAGTAAAAATGTGCTCCTTTCGAAGCCCATCGCCGAGGCTCCTGACTTCAATCATAGAGCGAGTCGGCGCATAGGCAGACCTGGATCCTTCCGACACGCTGATGACGCAGCGCGAGGCCGCACAACTATATGGTCGGTGCTCGCTAGTCTGCTCACCAGCATTGCATGCATGAATGAAACCGACTCCATAGCCAAACGCTCTCAGGCTGGTGTTGGCCATGTCACGGGTCACACTGACTCATCAGGGAACGAACCGGTCCGGGTGACCGACACATAGCGTGACTTCTGCCACCGGAAGTGGATGTCGGAAGTAGATGAGGGACCGATCGACGTGCCGCGCACTTGTTTCTTCCTCCCTCGTGCTCACACTTCAACGGTTTCTTCGACAATACGCTCAGGCTTATAATCCAGATATGAACTCGAACTCGAACTCAGAGACAAACCAGACCGGCGGTTTCGAAAACATCCGAGAGAAATTCGGCCGCTTCAGGATCCTTATCGTTGGGCGGGCGAACGCTGGCAAGACGACTATTCTCCGAGCGATCTGTAACACTACGGAAAGCCCGGAGGTCTTTGATGGAGAGGGGAACAAGGTGCGTGCCTAGTTATGCATCTGGATGACTGGCCGATCGAACCGTGCGACCAGATTGATGACACAGGTCGAGGGATCCAGCGGGGTAAGCATCACTTATAAATAATATAACATGGTGGGACTCGGACTTCACGCGCATGTTTACAAATACACGCTAGCGCGGCGAGCACAACATCGAGAATGAGTTGATTTTCCGGAGCAATGACAACTTCGTCTTCCATGACTCGCGGGGCTTCGAGGCTGGTTCCGCACATGAATTCCAACAACTCAAGGAGTTCATTGCTGATCGTGCAAATACGACAGTGCTCAAGAAACGTATTCATGCCATTTGGTAATAGCTCGAACTGTGCGGGAAGTAGTAATCATTGACTAGTTGTTACGTCTGTATAGGTACTGTATCCCAATGGATAAATTGAATCGGGCAATCCAACGCTCCGAGGAAATGTTCTTCAATGAATGTGATACCAGCAAAGGTAGGCTCATTTTTGGCAAGATTGATTTCTACCAGCTCACAGCTTGGCCAGTGCCTGTGATTGTGTTATTCACCAAGTTTGATGCATTGTTGCCAGTAGCTATGAGTGAACTATCTGGTGATGCTCGAAAGCTGCCAATTCAGGAGAAGGTAGCAAAGGCACATGAGCTGATGGATGTAGTTTTCAACAAAGCTAATGTATGGGGTCGTCTCTGTGGACTGAAGTATGCACCAAAATATAGTGTTCAAATTGGAGGTATTATTCTCTTCAAGTTTTCCAATAAAATGATTAAGCTGATAGAGTTTGCATGGGTACAACTTGAAGGGATGCACAACTCGAATAAGGGATCTGATATACTGCTGGAAAATACAGCAGGAGCTTTGAATGAGGAGGCTTTGCAAATGCTATTTGTAACTGCCCAAGAAACAAATATAGCACTGTGCATTAGATATGCAGTTGAAGAGTAAGCATTGAATGTTGAATATTGTACAAAGGCTAATGCAATAATCAGGGTAATAGTGGAAGTAGACAAGCTGCATCAATCTGTACTTTCTGTACACAGCATGGACATTCTGCGACCTCAAAGACTGGCAAGATGGTTTCCACACTTTTGGGTGAGATAGGTTTCATCTGAATTAGTGCATATACTATGAAAATTGAATATATACTAATTGATTTGATTTGCTGTGGGAATTTATAGAAAGTGAGAGTATGGTCATTCCAGCAAATGCAGAAAAATGATTTGACTTATATTACTTGATTCTACTCTGGAAATGACAGAAAGTAAGTTGTGCATTGTGGAATGTGGGAGAGAGGGTGATGCTAATGATACCATGTTCATTCTCCATTCTGCACTGGAATTGACAGTTTGTGAGTTGTGCATTGTGGAACATGCCAGAGAGTGGTGATGCTGATGATGTCATGTCTATTCATTCTCCATTCTACTCTGGAAATGACAGGATGTGAGTTGTGCATTGTGGAATATGCCAGAAAGAGTGGTGATGCTGATGATACCATGTTGATCCATTCTCCATTCTATTATGGAAATGACAGGATGTGAGTTGTGCATTGTGGAATATGCCAGAGAGAGTGGTGATGCTGATGATACCATGTCGATCCGTTCTCCATTCTGCTCTGGAAACAGGAAGTGAGTTGTGCACAATTTGTGAAATATGGAAGAGAGTGGTGGTGCTGATGATGCCATGTCAATTCATTCTCCATTCTGCTCTGGAAATGACAGGAAGTGAGTTGTGCACAATTTGTGAAATGTAGAAGTGAGTGGTGGTGCTGATGATGCCATGTCTATTCATTCTCCATTGTACTCTGGAAATGACAGGATGTGAGTTGTGCATTGGGGAATGTGCCAGAGAGAGTGGTGATGCTGATGATATTATGTCTATCCATTCTCCATTTCACTCTGGAAATGACAGTTTGTGAGTTGTGCACAATTTGTGAAATGTGAAAAAGAGTGGTGGTGCTGATGATGCCATGTCTATTCATTCTCTATTCTACTCTGGAAATGACAGGATGTGAGTTGTGCACAATTTGTGGAATGTGAGAGAGTGTGGTGGTGCTGATGATGCCATGTCCATTCATTCTCCATTCTGCTCTGAAAATGACAGAGAGTGAGTCATGCATTGTGGAATGTGCCAGAGAGTGTTGATGCTGATGATGCCATGTCCATTCATTCTCCATTCTGCTCTGCAAATGACAGGATGTGAGTTGTGCATTGTGCAATGTGCCAGAGAGAGTGGTGATGCTCAAGCTGATGATATTATGTCTATCCATTCTCCATTCTGCTCTGGAAATGACAGTTTGTGAGTTGTGCACAATTTGTGGAATGTGCCAGAGAGTGGTGATGCTGATGATGATCCCATGTCCATTCATTCTGCATTCTGCTCTGGAAATGACAGTATGTGAGTTGTGTATTGTGGAATGTGGCAAAAAGGGGCGATGCTGATGATGCCATGTCCATTCATTCTCCATCCTCCTCTGTAAATGACAGGATGTGAGTTGCACATTGTGGAATGTGCCAGAGAGTGTTGATGCTGATAATGCCATGTCTATTCATTCTCTATTCTAATCTGGAAAATGACAGACTGTGAGTTGTGCATTGTGGAATCTGCCAGAGATAGTGTTGATGATGATGATGCCATGTCCATTCATTTTCCATTCTGCTCTGGAAATAACAGGCTGTGAGTTGTGTATTGTGGAATGTTCCAGAGAGTGGTGATGCTGATGATTCCATGTCCATTCATTCTCCATTCTGCTCTGCAAATGACAGTATGTGAGTTGTGCACAATTTTTGGAATGTTGGAAAGAATGGTGATGCTGATGCTGCCATGTCCATTCATTCTCCATTCTGCTCTGGAAATGACAGTATGTGAGTTGTGCACAATTTTTGGAATGTGGGAAAGAGTGATGTATCATGTTGCTGATGATGCCATGTCCATCCATTCTCTATTCTGCTCTGGAAATGACAGTATGTGAGTTGTGCTGTTGGAATGTGGCAAAAGTGGTGATTCTGATGATGCCATGTCATTCATTCTCCATCCTCCTCTGGAAATGACAGGATGTGAGTTGCACATTGTGCAATGTGCCAGAGAGTGGTGGTGCTACCATGCTGATGATGCCATGTACATTCATTCTCCATCCTCCTCTGGATATGACAGGATGTGAGTTGTACATTGTGCAATGTGCCAGAGAGTGGTGGTGCTGATGATGATGCCATGTCCATTCATTCTCCATCCTACTTTTGAAATGACAGGATGTGAGTTGTGCACAATTTGGGCAATGTGGGAGAGAGTGGTGATGCTGATGATGCCATGTCTATTCTTTCTCTATTCTAATCTGAAAATGACAGGCTGTGAGTTGTGCATTGTGGAATATCCCAGAGAGAGTGTTGATGGTGATGGTGCCATGTCCATTCATTCTCCATTCTGCTCTGAAAATGACAGAAAGTGAGTTGTGTATTGTGAAATGTGCCAGAGAGTAGTGATGCTGATGATGCCATGTCCATTAATTCTCCATTCTGCTCTGGAAATGACAGACTGTGAGTTGTGCACAATTTTGGAATGTGGGAAAGAGTGATGTTGCTGATGATGCCATGTCCATTCAATCTCCATTGTGCTGTGGAAATGACAGTATGTGAGTTGTGCTTGTGGAATGTGGCAAAAGTGACGCTGATGATGCCATGTCCATTCATTCTCCATCCTCCTCTGGAAATGACAGGATGTGAGTTGCACATTGTGCAATGTGCCATAGAGTGGTGGTGGTGATGATGCCATGTCCATTTGTTCTCCATCCTATTCTTGAAATGACAGGATGTGAGTTGCACATTGTGCAATGTGCCAGAGAGTGGTGATGCTGATGATGCCATGTCCATTCATTCTCAATTCTAATCTGGAAATGACAGACTGTGAGTTGTGCATTGTGGAATGTCCCAGAGAGTGTGTTGATAGTGATGATGTCATGTCCATTCATTCTCCATTCTGCTCTGCAAATGACAGAAAGTGAGTTATGCACAATTTGTGGAATGTGGGAAAGAGTGATGTTGCTGATGATGCCATGTCCATTGATTCTACATCCTGCTGTGGAAATGACAGCTAGTGAGTTGTGCATTGTGGAATGTGCCAGAGAGTGTTGATGCTGATGATGCCATGTCCATTCATTCTGAATTTTCCTTTGGAAATGACAGGAAGTGAGTCGTGCACAATTTGTGCAATGTGGGAGAGAGTGGTGATGCTGATGATGCCATGTCCATTCATTCTCCCATTCTGCTCTGCAAATGACAGAGAGTGAGTTGTGCATTGTGCAATGTGGGAGGGAGTGGTGATGCTGATGATGTCATTTCTATTGATTCTCTATCATGCTCTGGAAATGCCAGCTAGTGAGTTGTGCATTGTGGAATGTGCCAGAGTGTGGTGATGCTGATGATGCCCTGTCCATTCATTCTCCATTCTGCTCTGCACATGACAGAGAGTGAGTTGTGCATTGTGGAATGTACAAGAGAGTGGTGATGCTGATGATGTCATTTTCATTGATTCTCTATCATGCTCTGGAAATGACAGCCAGTGAGTTGTGCATTGTAGAATGTGTCTGAGAGTGGTCATGCTTATTATACCATGCCCATCAATTTTTCAATCTTGTCTGGAAATCACAGAAGGTCAGTTTTTACAGCATTGAATGTATTAGAGGGTGGTGATCCTGACCAAATTATGTTTATTTATTCATCCTTTTGCTCTGCAAATGACAGAGAGTGAGTTGTACACTGGAAATTCTGGATTATTCTGAAAAGTGGTGATGCTAACTATATTATTTCTGTTTCTTTTGCAATCTACTCTAACAATTAATAGTTTGTGAGTTGTGCATCTTGACAAAATTCCAACAGTGTAACCATGACAATATCATGAAATTCTATGTTCACACAACAGGTGGTAAGTTATATATCATTTATCATTTTTGCACAGTACAATTAATTCTTTTTTTTTTCATTTGTAGGAGGTGTGTCATATCACAGTATTGACCCATTACCAGTATTGATGCACACATTCAACTTACTTTTATCATAATTCACTCAGCTTGTGAGCTGTCTATTATTATTAAATAATTCAACCATATTAATCATTTCATTTATCACAGACTGTGAGCTATGTTTTGATGTGAAAGACTGAAAGTTATATTTCCATTCTAACTATTCATTTATGACAATTATAGAAAGTACATATTGAATATGATGAATCATTGACTATACTGATTCCAAATATTTTGCCCTCACAGATGGTAGGCTGTATATTTCTTGCTTCAGTGTGATTCTTATTTAGATTGCTCATCACTTGATAATTTCAAGGCTGTAAGTTGTTGTCTATTATTTTTGGCAGTAATATTGTATTCACTATTGTGCTTCAAACATTGTTGTATTACTTGCAGGATGTATGTTCTTTATTACTATTGTAATACTATTTCAATATTTGATCAACAATGAAATATGATTATTTTAGTCTGTAAGTGTCTGTTGTACAAATTCAATATTGACTTATTTCTACAATATTTGTAGGAGGTGAATTTATTTTCAAGATATTTTATACATTTTGATTCAATCTCTTGTTGAGATTATTCACAATCAAACAGTATGTGTATTGATTGCATTTGTATTTCATTATAACATTTTATTATTCAGTACAATCTTGATTCAGAGCAATCTTCCATTCTGAAACCTGATAGTATTGTAAATTCCTCATGTACTGTATTTTGTATTCAAATTAAATTAACATCATAGGTGAATCTGGGTACATGGAAGAAGATCCTTCAAACTTCTATTGGTATATATATATATTATCTAAGGTTTTTTTTTGCCACAAAACAAACAACAATGTATTGTTTTATTGCTTTGCAGATCTATTGCTCATTCTGCAGCATTCTTTTTATCTTTTCCATCAAAAAGATCCTCAACCCCTTCTATATGCTGCTGAAAAGTACAAGGCAT
This sequence comes from Leccinum pellstonianum, assembly GCA_038091735.1. NCBI lineage: Eukaryota > Fungi > Basidiomycota > Agaricomycetes > Boletales > Boletaceae > Leccinum > Leccinum pellstonianum. Next base: position 4,660 of record JBBPPA010000556.1, on the reverse strand, counting down.
CAAACACACCCAAGAAGGTGAAATCAGCAATGAAGGGAATTTTTGATCAGTATGGCAAAGCATCCAAAGAAGAAAAGGTAGAGATGATTTTGAATGTCATTCTTCAGAATCAGATGGGTATGTTAAGCACTTTGAAAATAAGATAAAAATAACACTCTATCCTTAGAATTGTAATGAAAACCCGCCAAGCTAGTAAGGAAGCCTAAGCATCTAGAATGGAAGTCAGAATATGAGGTTGTTTTGAAGAAAAGTAGATGACAAAAGAGCAAAGGAAAATGATGAAACAGCCAAGAATCTATGGAAATATGCTCAGTCATTTTTAACTGGTCTATACAAGCTGGTTCACACATGTGATTAAATTTGTATGGAGATACAGAGCAGAAACATTAGTGCTTTGCATATATTGAGGGCACCATTCATCACAAGAAAGATTGAACAGAGGTTAAAATTTCTGACAACAACAACACTTATCATAGTAGACTACAACCTTGATAGACACAGTGGATCCATGGTATTTGTTAAGATGGACAAAGATAAGATCATGGGAGCAAAGCAAAGAGAAAAAAAGGAAGATAAAATAAAACAATGCAGATGTGGTGCAATGAAAAGACAGGACAGAATACTCAACCCCACCCACCCATCAATCTCAGATCACTCTCTGCTCATTCTGGGACTGCCATAGTCTCCACACATTGTTCTCCAGAACCATCTCAAACCCAGATCTGCATCCCTCCTGCTTTCAGACAGTGGTAACACATCACTGGTAGCAACAGGTGCCCACTCCACAACACTGTGCACATAATCAACCCAGACAAACTGCACACCAGTTTTCCCAGTTTGCCAGGCTTGTCATCACAGCCAACACCTATCACTTGCAGGAGATTAAGGAATGCCAGGGGGACATTGTTGGCTGCATGCAGAGAGACAATGGGCAGTGGTGGAGAAGAAGATGGAGGAGGAGGAAAAGAGGAGGAGGGCTGCATATGTGGAGAAGATGGAGGAGAAGAGGAGGCAGGAGAAAAAAGGGGAGGCTGTGTGGAGGGTAGAGGAGGAGTGGGAGAGAGCCTAGGCAGGTGAGTGTTTCTTGGTTGATGTCAGTGTATGTAGTGGGACTGTCACAGAATGACGGGCAGTGGAAGAGGCTGAGGCAGCAAAAAAACTGGAAGAGGAACAGCTGGCAGAGCAGCATTGACAACACGAGATGGAGAGATGGAGAGTGAGCTTCTGCACTGGAAGAAGTGCACGCAAGAAGGCACAATGGAAGTAAGAGACAGAGGAACGTGCGAAGATGCATGTGCACCGTGACACTGACAAGATCAGTTCCGCATGCCGAGGGGCTTTAACTATGGCCTCGCAACTGCATATTCATGGAGTCTGGCACTGTCACCTCTCAGCATGTGGCCAAGAAGGAGTGTGGGGAGCACTATTGTGAGGTGCTCAAGCGGGTACACACGAGCTCGGTTGGACGACGGTTGTGTGAGGGGCTGCTCCGACCAGAGATAGCGGCCTTATCAGAGTGGGCAATGGGCTCATCAATAATGTGGTGGTCTCTGGGGCAGGGTCTACACGGATGCAGAATTTGCCATGGCGTGCACAACCATGAGGTAGGGTTGGAGTTGTTCGGGGCCAAAATTGATCGTCGAGGGGATGGATGAGGAGGGTGCTGTAGACCGGGAGAGTTGGGAGAGGAGGCAGGAGAGGAGGGTGCGGTTGCCAACATATGCGCAGTTTCTGGTACAGAGTGAAGAAAGGATGGGGGTTGTGGAAGCCGCGCCGAGCGCGAGGGGATTGAACAGGCCGTAGAGGATCTTGATGCGGAGAACGTCTCTCGAAAGCCGGAAAAGATGAGCAAGGGAGCGTCAGTGGTGGAGCAACGGCGACTTACAACATCTTTGAGGAGACCGCGCGGGTGGCCGCCTTGGGTAGCCCAAGGAGGGCGGCAAGGCATGTACTTTTAGAGTGGGCGTTACCTTCGACGGTATGCTACCCGACTGGAACTGGGCAAAGCCGAGGGGAGGATGTCCAAGTCCGATAGGTTGATGGTGTGGGCCTGGTGGGCACATTTGGCGACGGAACTCGATCTTGCGCTGGTGCTTGAGACAGAAGCGGAAGGCCTGCTGCACGACTTGCTGGGGGAAGGGTACTCGCCTGGTAAATTGTGTTATTCTAGAGTCTCGCAGACGCCAAGGTACTTGCCGCCCAGCAGCAAGCTGACTGCGCAGTCACCCTAGATGTCGACGATCTCGCCAGTGAGACACCAGAGAGCACCCTCCTCGGCGCTGTCAATGGCGATCAGAGTAGGGATTGCACCGACAAGGAACTCGTCACCCCCTAGCTCAAGTTCCTGTTGGGGAGTTACCGCACCTCTCTCGAGAGACAGAAGTGGCGAATAGCGAGCTTGACGGAGCAACGCTGGTGTCGTGAGCGATGTTCATGCACTGCATGAGGCCTTCCTTGGCTGCCCTTCCCTTGCGCATGTCCACACATAGTTCTATGAAGCGAATGAGGATGGGTTCGAGTGAGGCGAGTGGGGTAGCTCAGCGTACGTCTGACCGACTGGTACGAGACCCGCGGCTTGCTTGAGCCTCCGGTTTCGTGAGCAGGGTACATGCTGGCATGGGGCCGGTCTGTCTCCGAGATCTGGGAGCGAGTCTGCTGAGTAGTAAATATGTCGATTTATAAAACTAAGATAGTCGACGCCAGAACCTTGGGCCGTTCGCCAACCTTTTTGATGTTATAACAGACCAATATCAACTTGTCGCACGAGCAATTGAGGGGCTGATGACTTAAGTCCCAAGTGGAGGTGATCAGTAGATCATCCATTGACCGCAGGAGTGTATAAGGTTGTTGGTGGGGACTCGGAAGGGGGAGGAAGTTCTGACCATATTGGTTTGCTGGTAGGAAACGATACGTGACGCGAACAGTTTAATGACTTACGTTGAAGCCATCCAAGAGCGTTCCTTCATGCCCCACCGACCTGGAGAAGGGGCAAGCCTTCAAGGACCGACCGGAGAATCAGCACCAGTACAAGGAGAGGATAATTAGATGAAAAACCCATACAATTATCATGCTAGCGAGTAAGTAGTCATCTGGCTCCCAATCCCGCCCGAGATACAGCACTAGCACTCCAAGGGCGATGGCCAGGATGGCGAGTGAAACTTCCGCCGTCGCTCAATGAAGGAAAGTGACCTTGTAAGATTTTGCTCCCGGACGTTCCGACGTTTTTGCCTGTTCAAGTTGCGAGCGTTCAGCGGGGTCGAAATCAAGGCGAGTCGCGGTTGTCGGTAATGCTGCGCCAGGCTCGGACGGTGGTCGTCGTTTCTCGCGACGACGTAGTAGGCTTTGGTTGTACATACCTGAGACAGAGAGAGAACGGGTACACTCGAGTGAACGTTTAGAAATTGGTTATATACTGTGCTCGCTACACCACGCCGCTACCGAATCCAGTGCTACGCAGCCCCTCGCCAAGCCCTACATCCATGCCGACACCCCCCCTCCTCACGCTCTCCCTCATCCCCAACCCTGCACCTTCGAGCCCATCCAACACTGCGCGATAGAGCCTCTCCTCCGTCGGTCCGCGCACGCCCCTCCCCGCAACCTTGCCGTCGAACACCGCGAGCGTCGCGTACGCCACCGGCAGCCCGACGCACCGGGACATGGCCGAGGCCCGTGGGGTGCCGTAGGTCACGAGGGTGGAGGTATAGGTCCGTGTGTCCGCGAAAGGGGAGGAGGGATTCACACCGGAAGAGCTCATAGGACGAGCGACGATCTCGTGCGCGAGCACGACGAGGTCGCGTTCGCCGGGTGCGTATGAGAGTTTGTGTGCGAGTACGGTTGTGAGGAGGTCGATCGGCGCGGTCGGGCGTGTGGGCAGTGGTGGCATTCCCCCCATGTCCTCCTTCATCATCCTCATCGTCGGCGGGACGATCCCGAACCACCGCAACGCATTGACAGCCTGTTCACGTCGTCCCGGGTCCAAAACAACCTCTTCCAAAGCAGACACGAGCGAGCGAGCGTCGTTTTCCGGGACGTTCTCACTGCCCGTGCGCTTTCCCAGCGCAAGTCGCGCAAAGTCGGACCACGACCGAGGGAGGACGTACGACGACGGATCGGTAGCCAGTAGCCCCATCGATTTGAACGCGTGCACGAGGTCGGCGAACCCTGGATATCTGTATCGATGTGTTGTGTAAGAACGTTGTAACTTACCGATAGATACGCGGCTGGACGGACCTAAGAGTACCTCTCAAAACCGTCCGCAGACCATCGAGCTTCCCGAGTCCGTACGTATCCGCATACGGCAGACTATCTCTGTTCGCGATCCCCTCCAACTTGAGCACGTCAGAAACCGGGACAGAGGGAAAGTGGTGCTTCAACACGTTCTCCCCTGGAATCTCCATGACCTACGTATGCATTTCAATCGCATGTGGCTCAAACGTCAAAGACGGAATACGTACCTCCGCGTTGAGCTTGAATCGAGCGCCGTTGAGCGCAGCGTTGAGTACCCCTCTCGGACTCCAGCTGAATTTGTACCCAAGTGGGACGTCCGAGGCTTCCGGAGCGGGGAGACCGCCGCAGAAGGACGTGAAGGACACGACGCGCATGTTCTCCTTCTCTAGCTGCCTGAGCAAGGAGAGCGCCGAGCAGTGATCGATGCCTGGGT
>JBBPPA010000555.1:0-20135 GCA_038091735.1 Leccinum pellstonianum | reverse complement strand
AACACACTTTTAGCTTTCTACTGATATTTTTTTTATGTAAATCGGTTCACACGCGATGGAGATATGATTATTTTAAGATTTAATGCAATATGGCTCTTTAGACAGCTTGAAAGATCAATCAGAACGCAGTCCACAAGCGATCGGGGGGCTTAGCGGTGGCTGTACCGAATGTGGATATAGCCCCTATCTAAATTTAGAGCCAATAATAATGTAAATCCGTCCATATCCGGGTGAGATCGACCTTGATGTCGATATATTGGTATAAATAGCATAACTAACTCAAATAAATCGTAAAAATATGAGAAAATCAGGGTAAATACTTCAATATATGTATAAATAGGGGGCAACATCGGTCCCCCCAAAAGACCAGTTGCGACCAGTCTTTAACCGGTCTTTTTATTTTTGAGAAATGAAAAGACTGAGACTGAGACCAAGTGAAACTAGAAAAGACCGGACGGAAAAAATCAGTCTTTTTTGGTCCGGTCCAGTCCGGTCCTCGGTCTTTCGTCGGTCCTAGGACTGGACCTTTAAACACTAGCCTGACATGGAGTTGGTTATGGCATGGTCTGTATAGACATCAATGTTGTTGAAAATTAGGTTCAGAAGCTGTTCAGAGCATGAATATTACAATAATCAGAACAGATAGACGAAACATACCACCACAAACACGAACAATACTGTCTTGAGGTTGAAAGGAATGTTCATAGCGGTCAATTGACTGCTCGGGTATTCTCTCGCCAGGACCAAAAATCATCCAGCTGAATCAGAAAGTTGCAGCAGATCGCTGAACCATAATACCTTTCACAGAATATCAAACAGAATATTCTAAAAAAGAGCAAATCAATAAAAATTACTTGGGTACCCATGGAATGGCACAAGAACTGATGCCAAGGATAGAATCCCTGATCAAGATGCCACTGGACCAGGTGACACAATGACATTCCATCCTCGCCCAGGCCCTTCAATATTGCCCCTCGGATGATGTCATGTTGTCTCATGTATACCTTTTTGTGGCATTCATAGGAGGCAGCAATAATAAGTCTACGAATTTATTCTTGTATGTGAGTGAAGAATATCATAGGAATTTTGGCGGGTTGGCCACAAAAGAATTTGCACAACAAGAGGTCGTCTAGATTTGTTCGGAATGTTGTGCCAGAGGTGTTCGGTTTGATTGTTAAGCCTGACACTTTGTAATTCTTAAAAACAGAGTTGAAAGAGATTTGAAATAAAATAAACAATAGAAAATAGATCAGGTAGGACAAGAGAAAGAAAAGACAAAACTACATACCAATGTGCAATGCATGTGGCTCCAAAGATAAGCAAATCAGCTTCCATGGTAAGAACCATGTCAATGAAGCCAAGCTGGCTGATTCATAGTTAGCAGTTCAATATTAAGCCCATGAAGCAACTTACCTAATGCCATTGAAATCTAAATGCCTCAAGAAGCCTGCAGAAACTCTGTATGAGCCAGGACATTGTCCACTACTAGGGTTTTGTTTTCCAAGGATGGGGAGGACAAGATTGATATCAGTAACAATCGGAGCATGGCCCACGGCGTAAGTCAGATTGCAGGCGATCATCGATGGGACTCTACTAATTATACACAGACATTATTCCCGCAGATTGACATGGATGCTGTCAATTTCAAAATCCAACAAGGATTACTCAAGATGAGGGACATGATTGTCCATTTCAGCAAGCGTGTTGATGAAAATGCAGATACAAACCACCTTGCAAACACGGTTATTCCATGGGAGTTTGACTGGACCGAATCCCAGTCCACAATTGCAATCGAGGCTGAGACCACTGTGCATGAACAGTTTCAAAGGTAGTACATGAACACTTTTAGTACAAAACATTCTATCACAGATATCGATGGCTCTGATTATATTGATGGCTCTCCCATGCCATGGACCCCGGCCTCCTCCCCACCACGGACCCATGCCAGGACTTGAGTTACTCAGAGCCAACAGAACAACGGTGGCCAGAGCCGTTGCACAACAATCAAGACATATCCAGCTAGAGTCACTAGACCGACATAAATTCCTGTAATTTCCATCCTGCAGTTTCATTATTTTCCTGTTTCTTACATCGACCTCCTTTGCCGTGACCTTCAGTCATGTATGTCGTGTTTTCTTCTCATTTTCTTACGTCCCTTCAGCCATGTATGTCGTGTTTTCTTCCTGTTTTCTTATGTCATGTTTTTTCCTCGTTTTCTTACATCCCTTCAGCCATGTACATCATTGTGTTTTCTTCCTGTTTTCTTACGTCGACGTGATCAGCTTCTCTGCTGTGACTGTTAGCCATGTACATACTACATCATGATCATACATACATGATACCAGATGTTATTTTACAAATTCATTCAATTCATTGTGGAGTAAAGAGCTCAACTCATCCTAACTGACTGTTTGTTTAAGTAACACGTGTGCTCAGGGTTTTGTATGGCAATGAGCCTTGCCGCGATGCTGCATGGCACCACCTGTGGTTTTGCAGTTAAAAGTAGTATTTTTTTTGTTCTTCTTTTACATACTCTTGGCCTCATTGCTGCCTTCGCAGCTTTGCCTGACCTCATTCTGTATACTACCTATGGGTCGTCGTCTTTATGTTCAAGCTGTTCCAGTACCCAGCCAGAACGATGCTCAGACTGCTCAGGACACTGCGGCAAGAGTGGGTAGGAGTCGGTGCCACCTACATGATATAGGAGACAGCTGTAATCTGACAGTGAAGTATTCGACATTCACAATCACTCAGATGTTTCCGAGGAGAAGGAATCAGACTCGGGGATGCGACTCAATGCCAGTCCTCATGCTTTGGCTACCAACAGACCTATTTCCAACCAGGACGCAGGCGCCACCAACAGATCTACCTCAAATTCCACTGTCGTAGATCCCCTAGCTACCAACGTCTCAACAAATTCTAACAAAGCACTCGACATCGAGTTTTTCTTTTGAAAAGAGAAAGAGAACACTGTTTGTAAACTCTGCAAGTGAGCTTTCCTTCATGTTTGCCATGTTGAATACATCACTTACACGACAATCACAGGAAAATAGCGATTGAGTTCACTGTGCAAGGAAAGCCCTACAACATTGAACATTACCTCAGTCCTAAGACATCAAACACTCCTTTTTGTCATCATGTCGAAGTCAGGCACACCCTTCTCTACTTAGAAGAAGCGGAACAGCACAGTTGGACATACAAGTTACATTTGCGAAGACCGCCTTTGCTTCTGGCTATACATTCAAGACTCTCAAGGAAGTTATCACCCAACCTGGTGTCAAGCTAGACACTTTGTCCCCCGCATCTACCCCGGATCCCACTGACCACCTACCCATTGGCATCCTTGCACCACAGAAACCAGTGCTTGGTGCTAACCTGCCACCCTTCAACATCAACGAGCTTCATGACTATATCGTACAGTTTCTGGTCACAAATAACATGGTGCGTATACACAATAGCATCTCCTCCCATTCTCACATTTGCTGTGGATTTCCAGGTGATTAACAAGATTGATTCCCCAGAGTTTTGTGAGCTCCTCCTTTACTGCTGCCCACGGGATGTCAAAGATTCCAATATTGTTCATCACATGAAAACTCGAGAGCTCATACTCGGTGCATTCAGAATGACTTTTGCCTCCTTGCAGGTTGATCTATTGGTGAGAGTTCTACATATTTGCAGCCCTCACATCACAGCAAACTGATGCTGCTTGATCGGATTTTGATAGAAGGCAATGGGTCAAATATCATTCACTGCCGACATTTGGTCAAGCGACAGTCTCGACCCATAGTATCTGGCCATCACAGCCCACTGGATTGGACAAGACTTGGAGACTGGAATGAGCAAGCTATGTTTAAAGTCTGCTCTTGTCGCATTTCACTATGTTCCAGGCAGCCATACAGGAACTGCGCTTGCACAAACATTCTTGAATATAATTGACCATGCTAAGATTCCTCTCAATAAGGTATGGAAACCATAGTTTTATATTAGCCAACACTGAGTAGTCTCAGGGCCTGTCCTCCATAGAAAGGCCATTGGACCATGGACAACTTGAATGTGTCAAATAACGACACAGCAATGTCAGAGTTCTCCAGAATGCTACAGGAAGATTGCAAGTTCTCTTTTGACCCCATTGAGTGCTGACTCTCCTGTTTGCTGCACATATACAACATATGTGTTCAACACATACTTGACTTGAAGTATATGCACTCTGACTTCACTCGATGTCCGCAGACATGGAAGAACACAGTTGGGAAGGTTATCAGAAAGGCTGATTACGCTGACAGTATTCACACTGACCTCATTGGATGTGGGAGGACTGTCGTACGTACCATCCGTACATCTAGCCAACATCGGGCAAATTTCGAACAAATGATCATCTCTGGAAATGAGCAAGAGTGGTTCATCAATGGTACAGGAAGTGTCATCAAGCTACTCAAGAATCAACTGCTCCGCGATATCTGTACATGCTAGGTGCCACGCTCATTGGAGCATGTGCGGAGAGACCTCCATCAGCAAACCAGCCTTTTTGGCATATGGATTTCCCAGGATTTGGCATTGTGTATAGACCTGTGTAGCATGTACACAATGAGGTGCAATATACAGACCTGGAAAGGCTGTACATATTTTCCACCAAACCTGAGAGGGCTGCACATATTTACCATTAAACCTAATGAAGGTCCATGCTATTTTATTTAAAGATGACAGGATGCACAGACTTGAGACCCTATGGAAGCACATGCCGATGCAATCTCGGCATTATTAACTGCCACTTATTATTCAAGTTATGGGAAATATGCCTACATACATTCTAAGTAGTAAATATGTTTCAGCAAAGGATTATATGTAGTAGAGTGCTATTTCGGCATGTTAGGCAAGCAGGTTAGACCCTATGAAAGCACATACTGATGCAATCTCAGCACAATTGCCACTTGTTATTCAGTTATGAGAAATATGCCTACATACACTCTAAGTAGTAACTAGGTTTCGGCAAAGGATTGTATGTAGTAGAGTGCTGTTTCGGCATGTTAGGCAAGCTTTTTAGACCCTATGGACTCACATACCGATGCAATCTCGGCATAACTGCCACTTGTTATTCAGTTATGAGAAATATGCCTATGACATACATTCTAAGCAGTAAATATGTTTCGGCAAAAGATTGTATGTAGTGGAGTGTTGTTTCGGCATGTTAGGCAAGCAGATTAGACCATATAGAAGCACATACCGATGCAATCTTGGCATAATTTCCACTTGTTATTCAGTTATGATAAATATGCCTACATACACTCTAAGTAGTAAATAGGTTTCGGCAAAAGATTGGAATGTATATGTGGGTATCATGTTCCGGCATGTTTGGCAGTCACTCAGGATCCTATGATGGCTCTCCTTGCTGGTTTCTTGGCATGATTGTACAGTATGCTTCAGTTTTGTAAAATTCCATGATGCACTCTGTACAGTGACAGTACTCTAAGTGTAATTCTTGCTTTGGCAAAGGAATGTATGTGTGGAAGTGATATTCCGGCATGATTGTCAGTCACTCAGGGTCCTATAGAGGCCCTCCTCGCCGCTATCTCGGCATAATTGGACACTGTGATTTAGTTTGATTAAATTACACTAACATCTATTCAGTTATCTAAGTGCAATTCTTCTTTCGGCAGAGGAATGTATGTGTGGGAGGGATGTTCCAGCATGTTTAGCAGTCACTAAGGGTCCTATGGAGGCCCTCCTTGTCACAATCTCGGCATAATTGTACACTGTGATTCAGTTTGGTAAAATTCCTCTACTATGTACCTATTACTCTAAGGTTATGCCGAGAGTGCATTGGTATGTGCTTCCATAGGGTCTAACCTGCTTGCCTAACATGCCGAAACATCACTCTAGTACATACAATCTTTTGCTGAAACATATTTACTATTGAGAGTGTATGTAGGCATATGTCTTATTATTGGATAACAAATGGCGGTTATGCCGAGATCTCATTGGTATGTGCATAGATATGACCTAAGGTTCTCCTCTAACATGCTGAAACATTACTCCAGTACATACTACCCTTTGCTGAAACACATTTATCATTTAAAGTAGTATATAGGCATATTTCTTATAAGTGAATCAGAAGTGGCAGTTATGCCGAAATTGCATCGGTATGTGCATACATAGGACCTAATGTGTTCGCCTAACATTCCGGAATATCATTTTGATACATACATAGCTTTGCTGAAATACATGAATGAATTCAGTTATGTGTAGCTAATTGGCCGATTGGCAATATGCCAAGATTCAGTTGTTGGCCGATCAGTCAATTGAGGAATGTCAGAATCCATAGCCCATTGGCCAGTCAGCAAACATGCTGAGTTTTCGTCTTGGCCAATCAGCAACATGCCAAATTTCAGATGTTGGCTGATCGGTCAACTGTGGAATGTAGGCATCCACAGCCAATTGGCCAGTCAGTAAACATGCCGAGTTCTCATTTTGGCCAATCAGTCAACTACAGAATGCAATTATGCCTAGCTAATTGGCTGATTGGCAACATGCCGAGTTTGGCCGATCTGTTGTTTGCCGAGATTTTCAGTCCATCAGCCGACATCAGCTGGCCGGTCAGTTGCAGCAATTTGGCACATTGGCTAGCCGAAAATTTGCCTAAAATTCTACTGAATGGGGTCAGAGGTTAACGTCCCCGAGATTCCATTCTTCCAATATGTCACCCACTTGCATCTTTATTCGAACGACATGAACTGGAAAACTATACCATTAGGTCTGGGCCATCTGAAGCAAATTAACTCACTTATTGATCCATTGGATGCAATGCAGCAGGTTGAGGAGTTACTTAGCAAAGGAAAGTACTTGAGTGATCTGGATGGAGAGCATTGAGTTGACAAATCAACTCTGGACATTGTTAAATTTCACTAATCAACAGGACCTATCCACTGGGCAGTGTGGTCATGGGATTTAAAAGTTTCTGGAAATATGCTGAAGATTTAATTGATTTGAGAAGGGAAAACCTTGGTAAGATTCACTGTCAATGATCCAACTGTATAATCTCATCAGTTCGGAAACAGTGGAGTTTATCATGAAAAAAGATTACATGAATACTGACAATGACTAAAAGAGAGGCAATTGGCTGCTATGGGGCGAAGAGTGAGAGAAAGCAACAAGTTAGAGTACCAAATGTACATACCTTGGCATGAATGGGAATGAGTTCCCGAAGGAGTTTCTGAGAGACAATTGAATGGAAGCAATTTATAGCTATGGGGCAAAGAGTTAGAGGAAGTAACCTATAGTTTCTAAAATATGATAGCCACATGGTGAGTGAAATCGAGACAAAAAGGAAGGAAGATGGGTACGCACTGTCAAAAGAAAAGAGAGAGTAAGAGGGTAGAGACAGAGGGTCCGGGCACAGAGGGAGGTGGAGCCAGAGAGAGAATCCGGGCAGTGAGCAGAAGTATGGACACTCCAACAGTCTAAAACCCCACTGTTACACGATTCGAGATGGTAACGGGGTGACTGGGACGGACACAAAGTCTGGGAGTGTTCTCAGTGTGACACCAAGTTAGACCGCCGAGAAAGAGTTGAGCAGCACAAAGCCAACTCGGGGGAACCAGGGACCAGGAGGGCTTGCGGCGAGTCTTCCAAGTGCTTGCTGTTGAGCAAGGGCATAGTAGGGTTTGAATTGAGCGGCACAAAGTCAACAGAAGTGCTCGCTGCAGTGAGTGCTGAGCAGAGGGAGGAGCACAAAAACCAGTCGGACTTTGCCAACTGACCACCACAATATTATTACCTAATCCTGCGCAAACTCCAAATAATTCCCGCGCATTTCAGACAGTACTGCAAACCCCAAATAATAATTCCTGTGCAATATAGACGAGACTGCGCGATATATACATTAATTCCATTAGATATACAATAATTTCAACTAACATATGTACTAGATGACTAGAAGGTGTGAACAAGCAAGAGACTCAGCAATGAAGAGGAAAATTACCATAGAATACTTACATGATTCCAGTACACCATTGGTACCCACCAATACATTTGTGTTACTGGTGTTCTAAGCACCAAAAGAGTCACTCGTCAGAAGGGGAGGATCTATCAAACAAGTTGGCACTTACCACAATATTTGTATTGTTCTCAAGACAGGTTTTCCGTCATCTGAAGAAGTACAGTGGCAACTACCACTAACAGAATCATTGCAATGTGAAAGGGCCACGAGATCAATAAAAGAGAGTCATTGGTGAAGGCTAAGAGGAGAGACATAGTCAGGAAATAAGGAACATGTGACAATCTTGCATGGCAGCATTCCTTTATATTTGGCTGACTCTAAATGCCTGGAATAAAGTTATCATTGACAAAATATAATGATAATTTAGTCGGCAGCATTACTATGGGTATCTAAATTTGTGACACATCCTTACCTCATCAGATACATGAGTCGTGGTGTCTGTGGACTTGGTGAATTTATGTCTTGATCCTCCACCACACTGCCGAAAGCTTTGTGCTCATGCTGATGGTTGGTACAACCCCATGGTTATTATTATGGGGGTCACACAGGTAAGATAACTTGAAGGGGGCTGTTGGGTATGGCCAATTTAATCAAAATTCACAAGGGAAATTTAGTATCCATAGAGTACTTCTTGCCATTGTCTATACAATCATCAACTTCCAATCAAATGGTTATTTCACTAGCACTCAGATCATGATAAATCCAGTATTCAATTTCTAATATACAAAGAGCATCAAAAAACAATTTCAGGTTGTGGACTGCTTTCAATGGCCGCAAATGTATGCCATTGAGTCCCGGCAGGCCATCTGTATCCCCCTCAAGGAATGCCATCCCCAACCCAATCCTCTTTCTTGGGCATAATATTCACCAGCACACGAGAATTTCGTCGACACGACTATGGCTACCTGAAAAGAAGCCATTTCTAGGATCTCAGTGGCACGACCTAGCAGACAAGCACTATAAGCTGTGAAAGGATGCACCCTCCTGTTCCCCTAACAAATGGGACAACTTGGATGTCACCTGAGATGCCTCAACCCCTTCCCATGTGGCAGAATGTGAAAGGATGCACCCTCCTGTTCCCCTAACAAATGGGACAACTTGGATGTCACCTGAGATGCCTCAACCCCTTCCCATGTGGCAGAATGTGATGAAGAGGATGGGCCAACCATGCCTGGGTGACAAAAATGCCCTGGCCAATGCTGGGTACCAATTCCCTAGAAACACCAAAGGTATATTGTCAATTGGCTGATCATCCGATGGTTCTAGATTCACCATGTCACCACCAACCCTCCCTCCTCTTTCCCCAAACCTCAATTCTGGCACAATGTGCTCAACACCAGCGGTGACAAGACTCCTGGATCCTCATGCCAGGTCGCCACACAAAGCACTGGCCAGAAGTCTACCACCATTCAAATTGTCAGCGAAGAGTGCCAAATTCTGATGGAAGGCAATCAGTCCAAGGTTTCTTGGCAGGAACACGAGTACACTTCCGAAACATTCCTCAACCCTCCTCCACATATTCTCTACACTATACTCTGGAAGTTATTCAAGCTCTCTTTTATCTTTGAACTCCAAGCTCTGGACAAGGTCTTGTAATCTCAGCTTTAGAAGAACCATTCCCAGGACCGTGACCGCTATACACAGTTGGACAGGTTATACTCGACCCCCTGTGGAAAACACTTCTGTGAGCAGGGTTTGCCTCAATGCTTGGGTAGCCTCAGGTTGATGAACGCTGTGCAGGACAACTGTGACTTTCTGAGGCAGTGGTGCCTCCTCTTGACCACTTGGCCAAATTGCCCTCCATTGTTGGGACATCAGCATAAGGTAGGGCCCCGCCACCGCCCAGGAGATACAGGTGCTCGAGTCAGAACTCATGACCCAGGTATGTTACTTCTACATTCATACTTTTTTCATTCAATTCAGTAGGCCCATGTTGTCCCCATGGAATTTATGCCATGAACATTGTATTTTATCTCCACATTAATTACTAAATGATGCCCTCCTGCAATTTCCCTGTAATATTAAACATCTATCACAAACAATATACAGTCTACTTCAATTATTTGGTCCCTGACTTATCATTCCTTGATCTATTCCTTGATCTCTGAGTACCCTTTGGACAAGCTAACCCCCTAGGTTTAGACATATAACAGTGATATGGGAAAGAGGCTAAGTACAGGATATTTGATCTGCGCCCTGGTAAAGTTGAGTCCTTTCACAGTCTTGTCCTTAGTGATTAAAGGTCCGGTCCTAAGACTGATGAAAAACCAGTTTTTAACTGAACTGAACTGATGAAGACTGGTCCTGTTCCTAAGTGTCAATTGGTTCGGTTATGGTCTTTTGATCTTTGGAAAAATCAAAAGACCGAAAAAACTGGTCTTAACGGGTAGCCCCTATTTACCCCTATTTGGTAGTATATACGAGGATTATTCCTGATTTTCGCATATTTTTACGATTTTATTTGAGTTAGTTATGATATTTATGATAATTAATATATAGATTTAAAGGTCGAGATTGGTCATAGCACACCCGCATATGGGCCGATTTACATTATTATTGGCTCTAAATTTAGATAGGGGCTTTGCCCACATTCTGTACAGCCACTGCTAAGCCCACTGATCACCTGCAGAGTGCGTTCTGATTTATCTTTCTAGCTGTCTAAAGAGCCATATTGCGTCAAATATTAAAATGATCATATCTCCATTGCGCATGAACCGTTTTACATAAAAAAAATAGTAGTAAAAAGCTGAAAGTGAGTTCTATTTGTGGAACATATGGAAACCAGTTAAAAACCATAACCGGACCGGCAAATAACCGATAAAGACCAAAAAATCGGTTTTTATCAGTTTTGGTTCGGTTTGTCAATCATTATGATAGAGCATGATCTACAACTGCCAGCCACACCTGATATGCTTGCAATGCACACTCGCTGATTGTCAGCAAGGAGACACGCTGCCAGAGGGCTCTCTAGCAACCAATGAGCTCCACTGAAGGCAACCTAAATCTGTATGGACTATGGCACCTCAACTTGAACTTAACTAGAGGGGAGTGTATAGGATAGAGGGAATCCAACCAGAACAAGACTAGCTTGTTCAGTTGCTGCATTCAAGTATTTATACTACTGACAAGTGTGCACAGACCAGCTTAGGGCAGGTCTGGATAAGCTATGCTAACTAATATAGTAATAGGTCAATGGGTGTATGAAGATAAAGGTACAGGTCATGTGATGTTGACTAAGCAGGTCACATGAGATCAAAAGTAAAGAGAAAGTTATAAGGTTGAAAGAGGTCACATGATGGCTGACTAAGCAGGTCACGTGACTGATTTTAGTGTACATGTGTACTAAAAAATAAAGAAACATAACATCCACCCTCTGTTTCCCTTCCTCATGTATTCCTCCATGACTTCAACACATTTAACACCAAAGCCAACACAATTGGCATCGTGTGTGAATGCCAGCATCGACCTTCCCATGACCCCGATCGTTTCCTTGGCCCAAATGATTTATCCCACACCCATCCACTCACCACTCAACTCCCAATGATCACCACCCCTGCCACTTGCCCCCTCCTTGGCCCTTTGCTAACATGTCAACATGGTGACTAATGTCATGGACTCGGATATTCTCTGGAACCAGCCGAAAGTCATTCAATGAGGGCACCCAAATGGTGAAGGAGGTGATGCAGGCCCCAAACTTCCAGCTTGAAGAACTCAGCAACTTTGATGGCCAGATGGCCCTGTGACAGGCACCATAGACCAAGCCCAGTTAAGATTACTCAAAGGTGATCCTTTGATGTCAGACAAGTGGCAGCGAACCAGCCTGAATATTAGCATACCCACCATTCACCATTGAGGACTTCAGTTACTAGTGGATTATTGATGTCATCCGTGCTGCATTTTGTAATGCCTCGGCCAGGCAGTTTCATCTGTCACCTTTCCGAAAGATAAGCTCCCATAACACTGAGATCCGAATCTCGGCAGGTGAATGTGAAGTCATATATGATGAACTCTATACTACAGATGTGTGGACCGAAGCTCAAGATGATATTGCTAAACAAAGGCATACCAATGGTTGTAAGCTAGAGAGGTCATTGCTGGACTCATGCTGTGGTCGGACTCTACCAATCTTGCACAGTTTGGCCATGCGTCTGCATGGCCTATATATCTCTATTTCAGGAATCAGTCCAAACACTCCCGTCATTTCCCTGACCAGGGTGGATATCATCCCACTGGCATCATGTTCATTCCCCCGGTGAGTATCACATTTTGATTGACCTCTTGTTATTCTATATGCTCAATCCTCATGCAGCTAGCTTCCTGAGGCAATACACAGAATACTATCGATCATTTCCAACTGCAAGAACCCCGCTGAGCTACTCACACATTGCAAATGGGAGCTATTTCAAGCTATTTGGTCTATTTTATTGGACAATGACTTCGTGGATGCATATGAGAATGGGATTGTTGTTGAGTGGTTTGATGGAGTGTACAGGCATGTATATTGGTGGATTACCCAGAAAAATCAGTCGACCTAACACAGTAGGATCAATACTAATTGAAAATGAACTATTCTAGGGCACTGATTGTGACCATTCAAGACAAAGGGTTGTGCCCTTGTCCACGTTGTCTTATCTCAAAGACAAAATTTCACCAACTAGGCCATCAAAGTGATATGTCAGCAAGATCTAGTATGCAAGCACAGACAGATTTTTGGCAGACAGTGCTAGGAGCTCAAAGGTCCATATATGAAACAGGCTGACCTTTGAAGAGTGCTATGGTGGAACATTTCCTGAAGCCCACCTTGCTTGTACTGACCACAGTCAGAAGTCACTCTTTTTTTGACCCTCAGAATTGTTGGTTGATATTACATCTGCATCAGAACGCCTTTACCGAACGTCTATTGCGGCTAGGTTTTTCTATCCGTCAGAAGCTCATTGTGGACCTACTGCATGGGTTTGAATTGGGAGTACTATATCAGCAAACATGCAAAATATCTGAATCAACTTATACATCTGAAATGCACTGGAATGTCTTAATTCATAATTATGTTCTGAAACTTGATATTATGTCTGAAATCAGATATGTTAGATGCAATTTAGGCTATTAGTCATTTGGAGTCATTTGGTTACTCAGACAAACTTCACTACAGACTATTCAGTAACAATCCAGACCATCAGCTTCTCAGTTGTTTACATACTAACCTAACACACATAACAAATAAAAAATTAAAACTATACAATGTACTCCCTGGAGACATGGGCCATTATTACACACAGTTCAGATGAGATTCAAGTCCAGTGGTTGATCAGTTAATAAGATACTAGATAGCTCAGACAAAATTCAGGCCATCAGTTACTCAATTGTTTAGATAGTCATTGGTTCAGACTAGTCAGAAAACATACAGAAAACAAGTTACATCAATTACTTGTTATTTCAGATACTCAGACTGGTTAGCTTGTCAGAGAGTGGAACAACTCAGACAAACCCAGACCACTAGTCAATTAGTTGGTCAGACATGGATCATATCAGGCCAACCAGACAATATTTAGACCATTAGTTTATGCAGTTGTATTGTTTATAATGAGATGTTCACTAGTTACACAATAATAATGAAATAAATTATGAATGAATACACACATATTGAGTTTAT
Organism: Leccinum pellstonianum; assembly: GCA_038091735.1. Classification (NCBI taxonomy): domain Eukaryota; kingdom Fungi; phylum Basidiomycota; class Agaricomycetes; order Boletales; family Boletaceae; genus Leccinum; species Leccinum pellstonianum. The sequence continues at coordinate 6,492 of JBBPPA010000555.1, read as the reverse complement.
TAATGTCCTGATGTCGCAATATTATAGGCAGCAGGAGTAAATGTATGATCCTTTGCATGATAAGGCCACTGGCATGCCCGCAGGAATGATTCATGACAAAGACAGACTACTATGTAATATCTACTGGCACTAGCAGTACTGTCCAAGAACGAGTTCCATTACCCACCCCTCCCAGAGAGAATTGATGTATGATAAGGCTCCGGATCTTGTCTAACACTAGTCTCAATAAGTATAAAAAAAATCCTTGACCTGAGTTACTTATATAGTGTGGGAGGTAAAAATAGTTACAAATACATTTGTCAGCATGTCCGCTTTTTTCAACATCAAGTGTGGGAACTTGGCTTATATAACAGTCTCACTTCAAAACTCTCTAAGTCTTTGCCACATCTTTTTGCTACACTTGTGACACTTTCGACTACACTTTGTCCTACACTTTTTCGCTTTTTGTATACTTCTTTTGTTGAGTACAATTTTTTGTACATTTGGTACACTTTTACCATAGTTGAAAATGCAAGGAAATATATGTATCTCATTTAAGCAGTGGAAATTGTTTATTATGACAAACATACCATATATAAAGTCAAGGGAAAGCAGGAAAAACATTCAATGGAGTGAGATTCTCAAAATAGAAATGTTGTAGACATGTGTGGTAGTCCCCCCTGAAATGATGTGCTTATCATATGCACATCCCTACTCCATTTTACCATTTCTATTTACATCACTCCATGGAAGTGCTTATTCGCACATTCCGGCCTCTTTCTAAAATGTGCAGGTATGTAGTCACAACATGAGGCTTTCTTCAACACTTTTGGCAGATGAAGTATCACTTCTGATGCCTTTGGTGTGAGTTTATTTAAGTCTTTTGGTATGAATACAAATTACAACTGAATACTCGGAAATAAAAGACATCAGATTTATATCACGTAGAAAAATTTCCAAAGGTATTTTTCATTTATGTCATCTCATAGGTTGTCTATTGTAGATGTGTAATGGTGTCTCTGTTGTAAATCACTGGTCTATACCAACTGACCACTCATAGTCCAGAGCAGAGACCAGCCACACTGACACTCCAGACTAAAGATGGTCAAGAAAAGTGTGACCAAATGGATGGAACATGAGTTTCCCCTTGGCACTCTGAATCACCTTCTGACCCATCATCTGATTTCAAGCTGTGGTCAAGTCCAGCAGAGGATCTATCCAGAACGGGACTCTGGGTTTTACATTCTTTCCATCCAGAAAGTTACCGCAGACAGTAGAATCCGAGTCCGGTATGAGTTCTACAAAATGTCTGAGGGTTATGTACCAGTGATGGGCAGCCTTCTTTCCTTTGTATCCAGCAGTTAAGGCTTACAGGACGCCGTCAATCCACTGACAGTTCTGTCCTAGGTCTCCAAACTGCTTGGTGATGAGCAGACTTGCCAACTTCAGGATAAGGTCAGGCATCCAGCCTCATATGACAACCGAGGTGGATTTCTGCATGAATGTGTTGACCTGCAGGCCTGATCCAATGATGCTTCATCGTATTCATGTGGGTTTCTTAGCACGGGATGAAGCTCTAGCTCCACGATCAAGTCCTGGACCATGACTGATTCCAGATCGGAGTTATACAGTTCCGAGCCGGATCATTCAGAGGATCAGCACCTCACAAGTCCAGTCACTAACACCTTTTCCAAGTCCTGGGATGGGCGGATTAGACTAATATCACCTTCTTGCTTCACTTTCTTGCAAAAGGCTTGTAAGTCTTGAACCTAGCATCCTACCTTATTTTTTTGGAACTTGGTGGGAATCCGACGGAAGAGTGAACAAATTGTAACTGATAAATGAGTCAAAATGTCAGTACTAGCCAGTATTCCAATGCTCTTACTGGTTCTTGCAATTTCATCCTTTCATAGGTTGGCGAAGAATCTTTTGATCGCTATTTTGTTTGAATCGAACACATGTACAAATTGATTCAGCAGTGAATCCACACTTGTAAATGGGCAGAGATTTCCACTCAGATCGTGATCTGAGGGCATGCAATATGGCAAGGCCTTGCCAGTGAAAGACATCATGGAGTTAGATCCCTTGCCAGTGGGGTGCTTGAATCTGAACCTGGGAGGCCATATACCAAGATTGTACGAGCGGAAAAGTCATATAGGAAATGGCCTACCCCAGAAGGCCTTGCCAAAAGACATCATGGAGTTGGATCCCTTGCCAGTGGAGTGCTTGAATCTGAATCTGGGAGGCCATAGACCAAGATTGTATGAGTGGAAAAGTCATACAGAAAATAGCCTACCCCAGGATAGGGTGGATAAATCCCGCCGCTCAAGAAGTATAGTGTGGAAGGTCCATCACCGATGTCTGAAATGCTGGTATTTCCAGAGAGCAGCATAGGAGGATGGATTTCATGTCTTGAGATGTGGTTTCCAAGTTGGTTTTGGTGATCAAATATGGTTGTCGCTTCAGTTAGACTCATCAAGTTTGAGATAACATGAGAATATTGGAATAAAAGACTAAGTAAAATATAGACATGGAATATCTAGATGTGCTACTCCTCTAGTATATCTCTATACTCCATCCACTCAGATACCATGTCCGCCACTTCCATTAACTTTGTATTGTGATGCCACAAGATCATCTTAGTCCTTCCCCCCACTTTCACGATCTTGAGCATCAGTTTTAACCTTGTGACTACATCATGAAGCTCTGCCCACCCTTCCATTTGTTGGATGAGGTAGTTGACCTGGTAGTCCAATAGATGCTTGCTTTCCTTGCGACATTTGGAAGAGGGTGGATCCAAAACCTGTTTAGTAGCATGTTTGGAGCGTGAAGTCTTCTCTGAAAAAAAAAAAATATACAGTGGCTATTCAGAGCTGTCCAAACTGACACTTGTTGTAAATTACTGATCTATACTGATTGACCACTCACAGTCCGGAGCAGAAACCGGCTCACTGATACCCCGCACTAGAGACCAGACATACCAAAACCTGGACTAAGGTCAGGTGATCTACCCCTCAGCCCTTCTCATCTAGAACACTACATCACCATGTCATCACCACAGTTATTTCATTGTATGTAGTTAGTCCTAATGTATAAATACTCGAGTTGGTCATCACTGGTAGACCCAGCTTTGACCTCTTGAGCCTTTGATTTTGCATCTTCTTTTTGTTCTTCCAAGTGTCAGTGTCAGCCCCCATGTGGTAGTCTGGTGTCTGCAATTCTGGTTTACATCAACACTTGCCTGTTCTAGGATGGTTCCTAGTACTGCCGGTGGTGGGTCTGTGTTTCGGGTTATGTTGTATCAGCTTAGCATACACATGTGTACAATGTACTGAAAATATTAATGTACCTTTGCTGCCATACTTCTCCTTCAGCCCTTTTATCCATGCAGACATTCTTTCCAATCCCTCAGATCCCTTAGGGAACCCGAAGGGGATGACATCAAATGTCACTTTCTTTGAGTGCATGGTTGTGAGGCCACTTTTTTAAAGGACTTTCAAGGATCTTGTTAGCATAAACCAGTGAGACTGATCCAATAAACTGACTTGTATACATAGTTTCTCGTTTTCAGTCAGAGTTGAGCCCTTGTCCACCAAGAACTCATTGACCTCGCGGAAAAGACCCTGGAGGGAGGCTACCATTGACATGGTATATATTTGGATGTGGTGCGAGGAAAAAAGAAACCGTGACTTCCGGCATGCCGGGGTATTCATCTTGTGGTCTTATATAATTATGTAATATGGTTGCTGGCCTTCTACCAAACGAATAGCAATGAACCCCTAGCATTCTCTAGGCAAAACAGTAAGGATCACACTGTAGATATTACAATGATACTCATTTTAAACACCCCTTCTCAAGTCTCAGGTTGTAGATACGGTTACCAGCTGCTGGTTCTGTTTCTCAGCACTGGTCAGGGCCCAGCTCCCTCCTTATTTCTAAGATGCACAATTCGAGTTGATCAATGCGCAGTGTTAGCTCGTCCAACCTAGCCACTCATTTGGACATGTAACTTGAAGCCGCTTCACTTGGGGAATGGTACTGCCTATTCTGACAAGCATGCACCACTCGCCAGGCTTCAAGTTCAGACAGCTTCATCTTCCACCCTCTCCACTCAGCCCCCGAACTTCCTCATATGGCTTTCATGCCATCTGAGGCCCCCCTTAACTACATAGAACCAGTCATCATGGAGGGTATCACCTGGATCAACATTCAAACAGTCACGATCAATGTATACCTTCGAGGGTCAGACGGAAAATTTAATTTCAAGGATACAGGTGAGTTATATGCCATCGGTGCGAGGTGAGTAGTTAGCTGCTCCCAATTAACAATGTACTGATATTTATTAGTCCTTATATCTGTTTGTTCAAATGAGCAAGGTCGATGACATGCTAAACACAGCCATAAAGCACCTCCTTGCCACAGTCATCCAATTTGATGGAAAGGGCTGGGTCTGACATGATCCATGTCTGACCAACTAATTGACTAGTGGTCTGGGTTTGTCTGTGTTATTCCACTCTCTGACAAGCTAACCAACAACTGAGAAGCTGATAGTCTGGATTGTCACTGAATAGTCTGTAGTGAAGTTTGTCTGAGTAACAAATGACTAATAGCCTAAATTACATCTGACATATCTGATTTCAGACATAATATCTAGTTTCAGAATATAATTATGAATTAAGACATTCCAGTGCATTTCAGATGTATAAGTTGATTTAGATATTTTGCATGTTCAGTGCTGAAGGCCATTTGAATCGTTCCATTTGCATTCACTCCAGCTGTTTCATCTGGGTCAACTGACCTCTGCTACCTTTCCCAAAGTGCACTGAGCACCGCACAGTAGGCTCAACATTGGTGCCTTTGAGTGCAATAAAAACTTAAGATAGGCCATGATGTGATGGTACATTGCAAGAATTGAGATGCTCTTTGTGTGGATCTGTCCATGCTTTCTTACTTGTTTCTTCTTCTTCTTCTTCTTCTTCGTTGTCATTGTCTACACTGCCATAGACAATTTTGTGCTTGTTTATCATGTGGAATCGGAGAGGACAAGGGAACACCATAAGTGAAGGCCTTGTGTACCTCAAAATATCACACATATATACATATAAGAAAAAGCATGTACAAGAGGCTAGTTATGTCAAGCATATGTAGGGCCTGAAACTATTCATTTCTTGGTCCTTCTGACTTGAAATGTTCTGCTCGTGTTCTTGGTCTGGTCCATACCACGCTCTTGTGCTCACTGGATTCTTACCTTTATTGATGATTGTTCTGCTTTGGCCTTCCTTGCTTTCTCCATCACAAGAGTGACACTGCTATACGGTTCTGTGAACTAGTTCTCCATGCGGAGACCTTGACTGGTATCTCCATTATCTCTGTATGTTCAGACCGTGGAGGAGAATATTTACCTTTACCGAATATATCTATAGATCATTTGAGACATTCATCACCTCATTCATCAGAATCTTTTCCTCAACATTACTGGGATTTATCCCAAGGACCAGAGGAAATACCTACTTATTCAAATCTTCCTTCTTTATTTATTCAATTAGATGATATTGAAGAAATATGTGAAACAATTCAATCTACTTCTCAATACATTCCACCATAATCATTATGAACCCAGCTCAATTTGGACAAAGGAGAACTATTCAGGCATTCTATTATGAAGATGCTGCAGGCTACCAGAGTGGATGGCATACAAAGGTTGGTACATGAGCAGTAAGTTCAAACCCAACACCTCCACATAATACAGTACATTTTTTTGGCAATTGACCGGCTAGCCAATGTGCCAAATCGCCGCAAATGACCGGCCAGCCAACATCGGCCGATGAAGTGAAAATCTCAGAAAACTACTGATTGGCCAATGCAACCAGAACTTGGCATGTTTCCGACTGGCCAATGGACTGTGAATGCAGATTTCTGCAGTTGACTGATGGGCCGAAAACTGAAAATCTGGCATATGGCTGATTGGCCAATTTTCTAGATATGAGTGTATTCCGTAGTTCACCGGTCAGCCAAATTGAAAACTCGGCATGTTTGCCAATTGGCCCATGGGCTGGAGATCCCGACATTCCACAGTTGACTGATCGGCCAACAACTGAAATTTCGGCATGTTGCTGATCGGCCAATTAGCTAGGCATAAGTGCACTTCATACTTCACCGATTAGCTAGAATACAAACTCAGCATGTTTTCTGACTTGACAATGGACTGGTTAGTATGTAGGGAAGCCCTTACCGAAGCTATCTCGGCATCACTGCACATTGTAATTTTATGTTATGAAATCTCCCTACTATACACTCTAAGCAACAAATTTGTTTCGGCAAAGGTCTGTATGTAATGTAATGTTGTTTCGGCATGTCAGACAGGTAGTACAGTACACACTAAAGCACTCGCCATCATTGTACAATGTAATTTAATTTTGTGAGATCTCCCTACTGTACATACTATGTAATAAACTTGTTTCAGAAAAGGTCTGTATGTAATGTAATGTGATTTAGCCATGTCAAACAGGCAGT
>JBBPPA010000554.1:0-20158 GCA_038091735.1 Leccinum pellstonianum | reverse complement strand
TCCAGCGGAGTCATGGATCCGCCCATTGACAAGGTCACAGACGATGGATATGACCTACAATTTGGAACAAACGTTCTTGGCCACTTCTACCTCACGAAATTGTTGCTGCCCGTTCTCATTTCCACCGCTAAATCCTCGCCAGAGGGAACCGTCCGTGTTGTGAACACGTCGTCCATAGGGCACTGGTTTGGTGGACTTCGGTTCGACACGTTCAAGGACAGTCCAAAGAGGAGAGCTGATAACAGCATCAGGCTGTACGGACAGAGTAAGACGGTAAGCGAATGCTCAAGATGCTGTCGAGATATCACGCGCGAGCAAATTGAACGCGCAATAACAAAACTAAGCCCCATGAAAGCCCCAGGCCCGGACGGCATCCGAAACGTCATTTTGCAACGCTGTTCAAAGACTCTGATCCCCCACTTTCTTCGCCTCTTCCGAGCCGTCTTCCTACTGAACACATACTTCGACCCATGGAGAGAGTTCACAACCGTAGTCCTCCGCAAACCAGGAAAGGCCGACTACACGGTCCCCAAAGCCTATAGACCAATAGCCTTACTCAACACGACCGGTAAACTCCTCTCGGCCATAGTCGCTGACCATCTCTCCCACTTGATAGAACACCACCAATTGATCCCTGGGACACACTTTGGAGGACGCCCGGGCAGATCGACTACCGACTCCCTGCATCTACTGGAAGCCACAGTCAAGAATGCTTGGCGAGCAGGTAAAGTAGTCTCGGCACTCTTCCTAGACATAGAAGGCGCGTTCCCCAACGCGGTCACGTCCCGACTATTGCACAACATGCGCAAACGAAGGATACCGCTCTCGATCATCTCCTTCACCCGCAGACTCCTACAAGAAAGACGCACAAGACTATCCTTCGACGGTTTCTTCTCAGAATGGATCCCTATCATTAACGGAATCGGACAAGGGGACCCCCTCTCCATGGTCCTATACATTGTATACAACTCAGACCTAGTGGAAGTAGCCAACAAAAAATCTGAACTCACCCTTGCCTTCGTAGACGACACCGCGTTCCTAGCGATAGGAAACGACTTTCACGAAACACACAAAATACTCGGCGACATGCTGGAAAGACCAGGCGGCGGCTACGAGTGGTCTAAGCTCCATAATTCCCGCTTCGAAACAACAAAGTTCGCGCTAATAGACCTATCTCACAGCAAAACGAAAGAAAGACCACCACTCACCATCAGAGGTATCACCATAAAACCCACCGACTCCCACAGGTTCCTAGGAGTACTGGTAGACGAAGGACTACGATGGAACAAACACATTAACTACGCCATCGGAAAAGGGACCGCGTACGTCATGCAACTGAGACGGGTAGCCAAGTCCGCACATGGCGTCCCGGCCCCCCTAGCCCGACAACTCTACACGGCGGTTGCCCTCCCTAAGATGCTCTACGCTATAGACCTGTGGTTTAAACCTATCTTCTCTGCCCACACTGATACCCCGAACAGAGGCTCTATCGGAACCGCGAAGAGAATAGCGCGAGTCCAACGACTAGCGGTGATTGCAATCACGGGCGCCATGCGCACCACAGCGACAGACGTATTGGAAGCACACGCAAAACTCATGCCAGTAGACCAACGCATTCAACTATCATGTCACCGAGCGGCGCTACGCATGGCGGCACTACCATCGACGCACCCGCTTCACCCGCTGCTGAAAAGAGCAGCAAAGAGCTACGTTAAATGCCATCGCTCGTCACTCCACTACCTCACCCACAGCTTTGATATACAACCAGGACTCGTCGAGACAATCGTACCCACGCGGAACAACCCAACATACTCTTCGCCCTACACAACCAAAATAGCGAAAAGCAAAGAGGCTTCCATCAAGGAACACGACAAAATCATAAGGGGAACCAAAGTCTACTGTGACGGATCAGGCACTGACGGATCCATAGGTGCCGCCGCGGTACTCTACCTCGCCCACAACGCCCAGCCAAAAACACTCCGCTACCACCTAGGAAAAACCACCGAACACACGGTATACGAAGCGGAAGCTGTGGGCCTCTCGCTCGCAGCAAAACTCCTTCTCTCGGAACTAGACCTGGAAACGCCTATCACGATATTCGTCGACAATCAAGCGGTAATCCAAGCCGGTGCATGCTTCATTTCCAAACCCAGCCACTACCTGATAGACCATGCCTCCAGACTCATACGTCTAGTAAAAAGAAAACACCGCATCAAGAAAGTCGACATTACCGTCCAATGGATAGCGGGTCACAGCGAGGTGGAAGGCAACGAGCTAGCAGACATCGAGGCGAAGGGAGCAGCAAAGGACGGCAGAGACATCACCCCCCGCAACCGACTACCCAAGTTCCTTCAACACGGTCCACTCCCGCTAAGTATCTCAGCGTTAATCCAACAGCAAACGAAGACGGAAACAATGCGTTGGGCCAAACGCTGGAAATCCTCACCCCGCTTTCACTTTGCCAACCGCACCGACCCGGGACTGCTATCAGGCTCTTTTCTTAAACTCGCTGCAGGACTGACCAGACGACAGACCTCTCTGTTAATATGGCTGAGGACCAACCACTGCCCTCTCAATGTTCACCTCCACCGTATACGAAAGGCTGATACCCCTTTCTGCGCAGCATGCCCAGGCGAAAAAGAAAATGTTCGCCACTACCTACTACACTGTCCTCAGTATGCCCGCCAACGTGCAAAACTCGCGAAGGAATTAAAACGCAAGTCGCTGGACATCCCACATATGTTGACCACCTACCCGGCCATCAAACACACGCTCAACTACGTCAGCGCAACCCTACGATTACGCGACACACTAGGTGATGTATCATATCGTACAAAATCAGCCAAGAAGTGACGCTTCGCACCATAACAGATAGCACGAACACGATACGACGAAACCAACGCAAAAATACAACGCACAAAAGATCAGATCATCCACTCGTCGAGGAGGGAGAGGCTACCGCGAGGCGGAGCCACAGGCACCAAGCAGCCGAGCGAGAAGCACTGAATGGTCACGACAACCCACGACATCACACTCGGCCGCCACCGCCGCCGCCGTCGCCACAACGACCTTCAAGCACTTCACTCTCGTTTTATTATTCGCGCTGTCCCTATTCCTATCCTACCCGATCGCTTCTGCGATTCGAGTACATGAACCCATAGTATACACTGGATAGCACCACCACACACGACAGCCTATCACACCGGTAATCCGCTGATTTACTACTATACGGCTTGCGCGCCTAAAACTGTCGGAGGGAACGACGGGACCGTTGGGGGGCCTTACGCCTGGCTCGATGGGGCATTCGCGAAGTCAAAGGGACGCGGCGGGGCATGGAGCCTCTACATTACCTAGTCTAGATCGTCCGACATAGGGTACTACACCCCACATGGACGGAAATGGAATCAAAAAAAAAAAAAAAAAAAAAAAAAAGATGCTGTCGGCGCGCGTCCAACCATGATACGTAGGGTAACATCGTCTTCTCGAACGAACTCCATCGAAGGTATCATGACCAAGGCATCGTCTCGGTTGCCCTCAATCCAGGTCCGTGCTTCGCGTTGCCAGCCCTTGCATGACCCTTATGCATATGTATAATACGTGTCCTTCCCTCAGGTCCTATCAGAACAGATGTACTTCGTCATGAAGTTGGCATTTTTCAGCGAATCGCTGTACGCACTCATGATCCATGTCGCTGAATTCGGAGTTGATTTAATTGTAATTTCTAGCTTTGGTGCATGTGGGATGTCTCGTATGGCGCTCTCACTCAGCTGTATGCTGGTACTGCTCTGGACGCTGCAAAGCTTGGCGGAAAGGTCAGTCGGTTCCCTCTCCGTCGACCCTCAAGGTACGGTGCGAATGACTGACGTCGTCCCATCAGTATCTCATTCCGTGGGCACGCGTCGGCACACCGCGTGCCGATACACAAGATCCTCAGCTTGGAAAGGAGCTTTGGCGCTGGTTAGAGGAACAGTGACGAAATTATAGGTCTCAGTCTCGCCCCTGATTGTATGTATCACTCTGTTGCTATGAAACGTGAGAGGTATTCCATGTGAGTAACCTTGGTACAGGAGGTGCAAAAACATTGAAGGAAGGGATACACATATATCGGTAGGGATACAAGCTAGTCCGTGATAAACACCATAACCCCGCGTCGCCTTACGAACGAAAAGTATATATGTACATACGCCTATAGCGCAAAGTCTAGCGCAGACTCCACTCTCAGGAGACAAAGCTCTTATCGTCATCGTCATCATCTGAGATGGATTCGACATCACTCGGCCTCGAGTTCTCCCTGCCGATGAGAATGACGCTCTTATGTCTTTCCTCAACTTGAAGTCGATCGGGATGACATTTCTCCAGCTGGTCCGGGCAGCCTAGAGAGCACGACCACGTTGGGGACACGGGAGACTGGACGAAATTCAAGGATCCATCTGTGTGTATTGTTACTGCGAGGGAAGAAGCGCGTGGTAGCTTCAAGATAGCAACTGCGGGCCAAGACGGCGGATTGCTCTTGTACTTTCGGAATACGTCGCGTGCGAAACCGGAAGCTTGAAGTGCTTGTTCGACGAGCACTGCAAAAGGTGCCCACAATCAGGATTTAATGTCTGCACTAGATCCGACCGTCACTCACAAAAGTCTGCGAGCCCTTTGCCAAAATTGAGTCTGCAGACAACGGAAACGACACAAGTCGCGACGAGTAAGACGTCCGCCGTTATGGTCAGGGCGGCAAAGGAACTCCATACGCGGAACTCGTATACGAAGAGAGGACTTATGAACCAAACAACCGAGATTACCAAGAGACAAACGCTCAAGATAGCGTATACAAGAAATATAAGTCGGTTTTCCTTGGAGATGGAATACATGCCCTGAGGTTAACAAGATGCTTCAGCATTGCGGAACGTTTAGCAAGATATGCTGACTGACCAGCCACATCCACGGAAAGATGATCTAGACCGATGTGAGTTGATTTAGATTTCGGTCTAGAGGCTTTTCCATCACTCACAGTAACCACGGCATGAAAAGCAGCACTATGCAACTTGTCCGTGGAGTACGGAGCAATCATGTAAGTTGTCCGCTTGTCGTACCAAATGGCAGTAGATGCGAGTGCAAAGAACATTGTCAGTTCATGGAAAACCCGCACCCAACGCCTCCACTAATGATTCTGCGTGTCAGCAAACCGTTGTCAACGAGCCCAAGTCAAACACACCATTAATACCCTGTCTACATCAGCAGACGAGCCAACGCTGGATAGGCTTCCCTTCAAGTACAACTGCACGATACCTTGATTTTCAATAAGATGTATGTATGTGCTGGATGTTCACACACCTTTGCTAACTTCAAGGCAAAAAACAAGATGCAGAAAAGAGCGACAATACTAAATGCCAGAGACTGGTAGACCTAGTGAGAATGATGGTCATGATCGGCAAACATGACCCACCACCAGAAACGTGCGTGCATTCCATGATCCACTTAGGATATCAAAACCCTCGCATGTCCGATTAACGATCACCCTGTTGTAAATTGATTGTGCTGAGGTATCACTAAAGACGCGACAGAAGATCCAGGCCGTGTTCACGACCTGAGCAACAAGTACGACGATACTAGAGTAAACATCAGACAATGTTATGAATCGCAGCAGAAATGCATACAGGTTTGGAGTGGATTCCTCTGCGAGCTAAAAAGTGGATCGTCAGCACAGACACGACGGTCTAAGGGGCAAATACTTACAGCGAGGATCGAAACCAAAAGAAGCCAAGCCTGGAGGACTAGATACACGATTTCTTCGCTTCTGGAATTAACAAGGCTTGCAGGTGTATCATTAGTGTCTGTGATAGGACCAGCCGATTCCAGTCGTAGCGCTTACTAATTTTCCAGCCAACTTAGTCCCTCCATGCATTGTATACTTGACATCAGCGAGGGTAAGGAGACATAAGTTTGAGAACCGTTGTAAACTTCGCGACACGTCGTCCCGCGTACGGTCGGTATTCCAGAGCAGATTTGCAAAACATCGCCGTGGAAGAGAGTAAAGCCCCGCTGGACGCCGGCGGCGTCGATAGCACTTCTCACAAGATGGCGGCCCCGGGAGAAGCATAAAAAGACGACCGTGTGCCAGGCTGTCTGCACGGCGCAGTTGACTAACACAAATAATAAAAAGGCTATGGTCGTTTTTGATCGTGTTATTCGTGCACACTATGGTACGAAAAGCCCGGATGAATTCATATCACGACCATTTGCAAGGATGGATTGAATCAAGAAACTTACCCGTGTTTTGCATGCCATAATAGGCAAGAATGCTAACAACCTAGACATCATCTTCATGGTCCGTCTTCAAGCGCATGCAGAGGAGCGGGAGACGGAACACAAATATAAGCCAGTCGTGGAGATGCGGCGATGATAGGCAGAGCCTACTGATTCAGAGCCGAAGAAGAAAGTGAGGGATAACTGATGCACATGGAGTGGAGTAGTGCAGATATTTGTATGCATATGATCTGTCTCCAGTTCGACGATAGAGGTGAAACCCGAAGAGTTGATATGCCGATCGATCGGAGTGTCAGAACCAGATTGCCACGATACCTTGACAATTGATATCATCGGCGCCGCCCGAAGCCAGAGTCTGTACTGTTGACTCAAAACCCAGAGAATCCAGTGTTCAAGCTGTACTAAGCCTCGAAGTTGCTGGAGACCGCCTCGGATTGGTAGATGGACTGCAAAGCGCCCACGACCCTCGGCGTTGAGAATGAACCAAGTTCGGGTTTGACAGTGCAAGCCTGTGCATGTGTAGTAGTTACTGTCAGTTCGTTTCAGGCTTTCAGCAGGTTTGAAATCGCATGGAAGACATCGATAAATATGACGTAATACTGATTGTCTACGTTTCGCGGCATAATTCACGGGCATTGTCCACTTGCTAACCTGGTAAGTATGCTCAGGTTGGGCTGTGTATGTACGCTTTGTACCAGCATATGCATGGTCGTGACGCTATTTAGGTCGCCGTGGCAACCGTCTTTCCCTCACTCGTCTTGTCGGACGTGTGAGGGACTTACACTTGTCTAATTTCTACGATAGTCCTAAACTGTTACTAACTATTACTAGTATTGTGTGACGAGCGCAAGTTCCGTTGCTCTCGGAGCGCTACGTTCATGGCGCCGGAACTCAGTCCAGGTGCAAAGTACGGCCAGTTGAAACACATGCGCGTCAAAACTCGGACTTGTCTACTGCATCTTGTAATTTCAAACACAAACGTGCTCTAGAATCTAGCTGAAACACTGCCAATTGGACCTCGATACCTTGTGCTAGTAAAAACAGGCAACTCGGGCATCGCATTGCATCCGGTTCAAGATGACCTCCGTTCGAAGCTCACCAGAGCATATCTTGAAGAATGTCACGGTCAAGTCAGCCCATCCCGATCTTGCGATTCGCAGGAGTGACTTACTTTCCGCTTATCCGCCACTTCTCGCCCTTGGCATCCAGCTCATCTGCGATTTGCTGCGAGATTCCCACTGCGACGTCGGCTTTGTTCGTGCGGAGGCTCAGCAAGGGAAAAGCGCCTGCCAGCGGGCCTGTCAAGTTTTCCGCTCAGATTCAACATGTACATGGTCGGCTCGACAGCCTACCAAGTGCTGTGGTAAGCGATGTGGAGACCGGCCATCTAACGTCCCCTGTGAGCCTAGGCATTCAAGTTAGTCAAACATTGTTCTCGCTTAACAAATGAAATTAACCTACTTGCGATAGCTTGGAGACAACAAAATCAATAAATCCCGCACAAATGCTCGATGATATTATCAAGACACACGCACTTGAGATCACCCTGGTGGTAGCAACAACAATGGTTATTCAAGGAAAAATCGATCAACGAAGACTGAACCTACCTTGAAAATGACGAAGTCGCTGTCATGAAGCCAATCCCAAAGTTGGCTTGCTCTCTCCTTCATGTTCCAGTAGGGCCACGGTTCGGTCCAAAACTTGGTCAGTGCTTGTCCTTCGACACTTTGACCATTCGTCTCTTTGATATCTGTGCTCAAGACAAAGATGCCTTGTTTAAGGTATGATCGCCACCGTGTTACCATTTCTTCCAGGTGAGCAGTTGTTTTGATGCTTGGGGATGTTGGCTCCGGGAAGAACGTGCTCGACAAAAGGGACGTAATGGTGCTTTCAAAGTCGGTAGGTGTAACATCGGAAACGAACCATGGGAAAAGCTTCGGGCTGTACAGAGGTTAATGTCTTCCACAGCACCACGAAAAACACTTACTGAAAAACGACCTTGGAAAAGTAAGGGGTGTATGTCACCAGAAAATCCGCAAAGACTAGGTCGGTGAACAACTATCAAGCGCAATGTTGGTCTGTACTGCAGTCGTAAATCAAGCAGACATTAATACCTCGAAACCCGCTATTCGTAATATATCAATCAACTGGTCGCAAGACTGGATTGCGCCTACCATTGTCTAGAACGAAGTCACAACGACGATTTCCTGATTCTCCTAAATTCTTGATGTATTCCCAGACCGCCGCTTGATCATCTCTGAGGATGAACTCTTTCCGCCTTTCTTGAGCTTCCATTCCTACCGTTTGCAAGTTCTCGATATCCGATGGTGTCATGTGGGTCAAGAGGGAAAGGTCCTACGCCAATCGTGAGTGAAAACTGCCTGACAACCTCAGAACTTCATACAGTAGCATTTCCCCTACGGAAAGGTGCGTTTAGACTGCAACATCAGAAACTCAGGAAATATTGACTCACCAAAGACACATCTGTACCATCTCTCGGAAGATAACCAAAAGTTTATCCGGATTCGATCTCAGCTCCTCCCTGTCGTTTTTGAGCTCGTGCATAGAGGTCGAGATCTCTGTTTCCCCAGAGCATAAACAGCGTCAACGTTAGGGTAGACCTACATCACGCACGGTAGATCGCGACACTACTATTCTTGAACATTTGCTCCTTTTGCGCAAAGAAGGGATCAAAGTTGCGCCATTGACGTGTCTCGTTGAAGTATGATCGAAGTAGACGATACCTATTCTTCCCCCTTTCCGTGCCTGTCAAAAGCGATCACGGTCGATAGATGACGCACAAGTAACACCTGACAGTAACAGGAAGACAATATCGGATGGTTAGGTCGCACGAGGGAATTCCGCTGCTCTGATAACATACTCTGCAAAGAGCCATGGCGCGGTGAACCAAGTGTCTTGGTGGGTTTTGGCCAGCTGGATGAGCTCGTCGTTGTATACGTCGACGCTGACATCCCCGTCCTCCGAAACTGGTCTGCGGAATGCATATGTAGGTGGGAACGGGTGTGAGACGGCCATCTTCTTACTCGAGCGACTGATCCCTCGCCATACGGTGCTTCAAGCGGCTGCATTTCGAGATTACCTCCCGCCCCTCTTCAATCTTGCCTGCTAGCACCTTTGCGCGTTCCAGTGCTTCCCCATCTGGCGATTCGGACTCGATGAGCTTGCGGGATTCCATCGTCATGTCGTGGATGAGCTCATGAACATGGCTGATGATGTTCGTGATGATGATCGGCCAGCGTTTGACTACGGTTTCGAAGCTGTGGAGATAGTTGAGCGTGAGGTTCGTGAGCGATGGAGGGACTCACGAAAAGCTTAGATGTTCAAAGGATTAGCAAATGATTAACAGAGGTGCTGGAAAGTACACGAGTGATCTGGAGCTCACCTAGACTTGTCCTGCGGATCATAGGGAGGATATGGAGGTTTGAACATTTCGACTCGATATGACAGCCGAGGAAGATCTGGGTGTCCAAGACTCAAACCGTCACGGGAGGTGTTCGGGTCAGAAACAGGAATGCATGGCAGAATCTCATGTTATCATTAGGCTATTCCCGAACATCATGTGCTTCCATCTATACTTACTATCACTGCCTGTGACACGGCCAACTGGCTCTTTGATGGAGTCACAGTAACACGTTGTCACCTTGCACAATCTGAAGCTCCGCTCGCGAGACTCGAGGGAATGAGCAGGCGGGGATGCTAAAGTCCATACTCCGCTTCGGCAGTACTCGGCATGTCCATCGATTCTGCTCCGAGTCGTTGACTTGCTTTTTTTCCATCGCTATGAATACTGCATAGATTGGCACCGTTCAATTCCGTACCACCTAAGAATATTAATTTACTCTACATGAAGTATAACTGAAGGGAAAACATGTTGTTAGAGGGATAATTATAATTGTAGCTTTCAGGAACCGGCCAACCCAGTGATAATAGTACTAGTACTACTAGGCGGTGACGCGAAAAACTATAGAGTATGGAACATTATCGACCATAATCATAGAGCATACAATCATACTGGGAAACCCCTCAAACTAGTAGGGTTCCCCATGACCTTGCAAGCAACTTGAAGGTAACCCCATAGCCTTTCAATCCATCCATCGTTCTCCGATATTTATTATTGAGGCCTGAGGGTAGTCCGAGTACTACCGGCCCGGGTAACCCAGTAAGTTTAAATGAGACGCGCCTCAAGTGACTTGGCAAACATGAGCCGCGTGACCGGAAATCACTCAGGGGTTTGGTTACGGCGGCCTCGAGTCCACCACGGCTGGCTAGTGCTTAATTATTTGATACCAAGTGGTACCGCCAAGGTACCGAGACGCAAATGGCGAGTTGGCAGTATCAGCCAGGCAGCTGTGGATTTTTACAGCACTTTGCGATATGGTACATAGTGAAATTTAGATAATAAAGTTCATTGACCACATTGGTGATGCCGGGCCGGGCCCAGATTTCGATTGATCACTTCGGCGCCGGTGCCGCACTGCAGTGGAGCTCACTGGGGGTGATGATGGCCACCTGTTACAGGCTTACAGAATTCGACCATGAAGATCACCACCGAGAAGAATTGTATATACAACAGTTTGTATACAATGAGGTGAGATTCGAGAATGGCATCAATTGATACGTACGCTGCCTCCTAGACTCTAGATTACCAATGAACGTCCCTCCTAAAGACCTGAGGATATTACGTCCACCAGGTTGTTAATGTATCACCAGCGAAAAGAGTTAGGAAAAGAAAGGGAAGAGGGTTCATCGTGCCGCTATATCATGGAATACGGCGTCGAGATAATGAATTGGCTTGTCAAAATTCTCTGGGGGATTTCTACTGGTGTCTGAGTCTGCCTTCTTGCAAAGCGCTCCATGCTTAAGATCATACGACACCCCTAGTAGATGCGACGTCACGAATGAACACGAAAGCAGACGGGGACATACTGAAGTGCTCATCATAGAAGAGAACCAGCTGGATTGTAAAGGAAAAGCGAATACCATAGCGTTAGCAACACGTGATGATAATGTTGAATGAAGAGCACAAACAAAAAGATGGTGATTGATCGCTCTGTGCTCAGGCGACAAATAACGAACATCATTATAGGCAAGGCTGACCCATCAGATGAGTATTGAACTGGACAACCTAATTGTTTCTCAACTCACTGAACATTAAAGCACATGTCAAGCCAACGTCACGAATCATGAGCGACACAAGGGGTGTCCTGCCCCAACCTGCCCTGAGAGCAAAGAAGTACTTGAAGATTGTCAATGAGGCAAGCGTACAGTTGGCCGCGAGCACTACTAAGCTAAGTAAGACCCACTTAGCGTCATATGATGCACCTGAAAAGAACAGCTGGAACGCACCTATGCGCCTTGATACTGATACTCTTGGCCCCCAGGGCCAGAAGGCAAGCTCCATGATAGCTTGGATTGCCCCACGGAAATAGTAACCTTATCGACCCCATCGCCTCTGATAGGATCAAAAGTGACAACAACAAACCTATCCTCTTGGATCGGTTATAAAAAGCATACACTGCCAGGAACCTCGTCTAACCGACAAAACCATGCAGCGAATGAATTGCCTCTTACCGCGTGAGGCCAAAACAACCTCGAGCATGGTTCCAAAAACCTGACTAAATATAATGGTATATGCCCACCAGATGTCGCAGAGCATGGGGGGATTACTGCCGTTTGCTAGAGGATCCATGAAGATATTATGCATTCTAGATTAAATAAGATCAACAGCTCTTCATATGCTGAATGCATTGCAATAAACTTACATGTGAGCGAACAACATGACGTAGCGGAAAAAAAAGTATGCCAGCTTGGATGGACTTTTATTGTGCATACTGCAAGTATCGAAACCAAGACGTTTGTAAGCCAAACCAGATCGCGGTCATGCTCGTTACGCACGTCCAAATATACTCGACTTCGTCATCAAACGTCACAATGGTGTTCCAGGCCAGAAAAGAAAGTGAAGCAACTGAAGGTAAGATAAGCCCAACTCGGTGAGATGTTATGCTTTCGAAACCTACTACTATGGTAGCGCACATCCTGAACGGCAGCCGCATACGCAGGAGTTAATGCGGAGTAGACACTGCTTGGAGACATCTTGCAAAAGCGAATAATGAGGGGCAGTGGAAGTCTAGCGTGAGTGTGAGGTTCACAGTACAATATCCAACTTATGCTGAGTGATTACTACCACTGATTAGTGTCCTCTTTGTACATGAAACATGATGTACCAGGGTCAGTGCGAATCCTATGCCGGCGCCATAGATCAGCTGTTGCAGCAGGGACATGATTCGGTGAGAAACAAGTTACGGTCAGGCAGGGTAAACCTTTCTCCTCCGAGTCACGGACCCGGGATGATGATTTTCGGCTCATCGGAATCATACTTACTACGAAATTTCCAAAAGGAGAAATTTTATTGTGTAATTTGTTGGTGAAATGCTGAAATCAATTCGTTGGTGTCTCAGAGTGAGTATCCAGGAACGCATCAACATCAATTCCATGACTCGACAATCTTGCAAGCCTGGTTCAGTTTTACAAGATTTCGGTGTATTGCAAGTGTCGAGATTGGCAACAATGCGACACAGGCCACTGAGTGTGCCGACATGGCGACCAACGGGCGGCCATCTTGAAACGCTCTGACAGTCTTGGCGACCGACGGGCGCATCTTCACTGTCTTGACGCCCACCCTGTCCCTGCATCACCCTGTCGGCACATCCTGGTCCAGTAATCACTGCACTCTTTTGTCCCGCCAACAGTGCACGACGGTCGCTGCATGTTGTGGTCTCGGCGACACCCTCACCTTGGACCCGCCCTTGCCCTTGTATCCAAGTTCCCGCTATTACAACGACGATGCGTCGACAGTGGACAAGACAGCATGCCACCACAACATGACGATGATGGTCACCCCCGCCCGCCTTCACATTGTTCCTGCCCTCCCAGGCAACACAGACCCCCTCAGTTGTATCTATGTCAGTGAACACTGAATACTCATACTCGGAAGATGTCTCAGAGATTCAAAGTGTACACTGTGCAGATTATTACATCTTTCAGATCACCGTCTGCCAATAGACCTACCTTTGGGCCTATACCGAGCGGGTTTGCGTTAGGAGGGAGTTGACTGTACATTGATTACTGTTGCATCTCGCGCTTACAAGATCGCAACCCGAAAATCAAATCCATCGACTACTTTGTCCCGCAGCAGAAATGAGTCGGAACCGTACTATAAGTACCCGCTGCATACCGTCCCCTGAAATCTTCGTAGTAAGTTCAGTGACAGACGTGCGAAAACAACAACTTGACTTGTAAGGTGTCACATATATTTGGACAGGGGACAATCTAGTACGAGCCGCTCTGTTAGTCGCTCGGTCGTTCGGTCTAATGGATCATCCGACCTCCAATACTCGAAGGATTGTGCCCCCTCTCGACCCCAGTCTTTACGCCCTAGATGAAGCATCCTTGACGTTCTTCAAATCCAGCACCGAAATCCACGATGACGATCAACTCAAGGAGCATATTCTCGATGTCCAAGCACAAGCGTATGCCGTATGTGCTCGAGGCAGTCTAATACCCAGGGGATCTCTAGATACCAAGTTTGCTTTTCAGGTGTTCCCGTACCCTTGCATACGTTCATTCAATTTCACAAAGTAGGCTTGTCGTCATACTAGACCGATGACGATTCCTCATGTGCTTACAAGGCTCAAGATATCCAAGATGCCCGCGTACAAGAATGTTTTGAGGCTGGGTCAAGAACGCAAAGGGGCTATACTCCTTGACGTCGGATGTTGCTGTGCGTCCTTGCGTTACGTCCTATGCATGTGAAACGGTGCCACCGGCTTTAGTTGGCAATGACGTACGCAAAGCTGCAGCAGACGGCTTCCCTGTCGAACAGATCATTGCGTCGGATCTGAAGCGAGGTGAAACTATTCTACCTGCTAGTCTTGTTTCCGATACTCAACTTACGGATCATGTCCAGAATTCTGGGACCTCGGTCACGTACTCTTCCGCTCCAGTCCAGAGTCGTTTCCAGTACGATTTATCGCGGGAAACGCCCTCGATCCGGCTTTTTTATCTCCATTTTCGGATCCATTGGAACCTACGACGGAGGTCAACTTGTCGAATATCAGCACACTGAGTGAACTTCGTGGACGCGTTTCAGTAATATGGGCTGCTGCGTTCTTCCATGTCAGTCTCGCGCCATCCACGATTGCGCTCGCAGACAACTGAAACTTTCCTTTGAAGGTTTTTTCCGAGAAGGATCAGCGTCAACTCGCGCATGCCTTGGGACGCCTCTTGTCTCCAGAGAGTGGCAGCATTATATTCGGCGTTCACATAGCGTCAGAAACTAAGGGAACGATCGCTGATACGATCTCTGAGAAGAGCGTTAGCATATTTTGCCACAATCCAGATTCTTGGAAAGAACTCTGGGTGGGGAAATCGACTGATCAAGCCATCCGTCCTGTGGATAACACAGGCGGTCTTGATGTAGCAGTCTTCTCTCCTGACAGTGTAAGGATCGAATCGAGATTGATTTCGGTGCCATCTACCACCTCGGACGGGGTATGGCTCTTTGTGTGGAGTATCACCAGGGTATGATATACATATATTCCTTGATTACTAGCAGGGTTTGAAGTAGACGAACACTACGCGCCGAGTTGCTTATTCCTGTCTCTTATGTTATGGTTAAACTTATCTATTTTGGCTGGGGCAGAACCGTCTTCAAGTTTGCTCGTGAACAAGTCAGAGTCTCCTCATCTTTCCTATCCGACGCGATAAGCCACACGCGAGCATGCCCGGCGGACGAATAGCATTATCGGCTTTACCATCTGATTTGCTGGCGGGAACCATTCTCATTCACTTGAAGATAAATCGGGCAAGGCGCTGACTACTAACTTATCAGCTGTATCAAAGAAGCCGGTGCCAGTAAATACTGCGTTCCTGATCGCACGATAAACAGACTTGAATTTTTGAGGGAGACGATTTCATTTTCACTATGCACCGCTCACGAGCCTTACTTACGATGCATGACAACGTCCGACGGAGCCATAACGATTCCGATGCTGTGCATAAGCATATGCATCAGCGAGCAGGCTTTTGGTAATCCGGGTGCAGCCTGTTCCGAGCCCGTAACGGCGATGTCAGGCACGTTTATGCAGCCCGGCCAGGGCGCAGCGTCCGTACGACAGATGCGGCCTAGGTTGGCATGATCAGTCGCGGAAGCTGCTGACTTGCAAGGATGGTTGTGGTCCTTTCGTGCGTGACATTGTCCGGCTTAGGATACGTCCCAGTGCACTTGTTCCTGGACAGCTTGATGGTATCTGTCATCATTCAGTTCAGGCACACGTTTATGGAACAGGAGATGGTGCGCAATGTGCCAATTCTACGCACAGCTCTCGCCCACCCAGATATCTAGATGCCGGTTACCATCCCTCCGACAGGTCGTGCAGGTAATGTGCGAACTTGAAGAAGAGGCGCTGCTTACACAGAGAACGCACCGAAATGTCGTGTATAAGCAATACGAGGATATCCAAACGAAAGATCTAGCGCGACGTCACCGCTCCTATACGTCCTCTCCGTCCACGACCACCCCGTCCACCTTTTCATCCGTCGCAGACAAATTGGTGCTCGCCTTCTCCACGCCCTCGTCCGCGTTGGCGACGTTGGGC
The DNA here is from genome assembly GCA_038091735.1 of Leccinum pellstonianum. NCBI lineage: Eukaryota > Fungi > Basidiomycota > Agaricomycetes > Boletales > Boletaceae > Leccinum > Leccinum pellstonianum. The sequence continues at coordinate 4,223 of JBBPPA010000554.1, read as the reverse complement.
ACGGGCCCGGTGAACCAATGCACCCCGCCGTACACGGGGAAGTAGTACCACACGATCGCGAGCAAGAGCACGCCGCCCAAGACGACGACCGTGTAGTTCATGTCCGGTATGTTCGTTTGCGGCGTCGTGGGGAAGAAGAATATGATGATCATGAACGTCATGAACGTCACCGAGATGATGGCGACCGGGAGACTCTGCGTACAAAATGTCAGCTTGTCGTACACTGTATTGTAAATTTGGAACAAGCAAGGAGGAAACTGACGAATATGCCGAGGTTGAATGGTCCGGGTTTGAAGTCGTTTTTGAAGATGAACCTCGTCGCGATTGGGATTGAGTAGGCCACGTAGAGGCCGGTTACGGAGAGCGCAAAGACGGCGCCGATAGCTTGAGCTCCGGCGAGGGAGAGAAGGCCGAGGAGAACCGCAATCGCAGCGACCCACCAGACGGTGTTCACGGGCGTGCCAGTGAAACTGTTCATGCGGTACAGGATGTTTGAGAGTGGAAGAGCACCATCACGTGCGAACGCAAAGGATTGACGTGAGGCGGCGAGGACCTAGGCATACGGTCTCAGCGAGAACACAAGCACAACCGGCGAAGGAAATTCACCATGCTCGATCCCATCATGTATCTGACCGTAAGATGAACAAAAGAAAACATAGACAGACTAAAACGAGAACTCACTGCCCAAGGATGACGAAGGACCACAAAGTAAGGGTACCCGTTTGTCCGAATCTGTTCAAGAAGATCTGTGCCATGGGCTGAGCGCTGTCTATGAGACTCGTGAGGTCTGTTCCCATGGTGAACGCAAGAGAAATGTTGATAGCTAAGTCCCCAAGACGTTCACCGTCAAGACACGAACGATAGCGATTAGGTAGAAACGCGCACCCCAACCGAGAACACCAGCGATAGCGATCGCACCAACCTACGCAAATTAGCTACGAGTCACTCAGATTGAAGAACGTGCTCACGATTGCCCATGGCACGGCGGTCGCTGCATTCGCGGCTTCCTCACTGATGTGCACACTTGAGTCGAATGAACCTAGACAATGCACGCACTACGATTAACACTCTCCGCCATGCAGATGAGGAGATGAACATACAGATCGTCCAAAGAGGAGCAAGGAAAGACAGAATAAAAGCGTAGCCGTTCGGCCAACCATCAGCTAGGTGACCGGAATTAGACATATAAAAAAAGAGATGTCAAAAGACACAAACCATTGGAAAAGTTTCCCAAGGCGAAGCTGGCAGTATTCATTTCTGCTTTTGGAGTAGCAGCCGGAAGACCGATGATGACTGCGAAGCAGAGGCTGATTGGATAGGTCAGTCTGCAGGGCTTTAAGGAAGCTCGGACGAATCCGACGTGTTTGGAACACAGGCAAGACACTAAAAATTTACTCTGAGATACTCACCAGAGGTTGAGAATGATGTAGATATTCTGTAATCTCGCGAGGATGGTGGTGCCAAGAGAGCAAACGACAGCATGGGAGAAAAGGATCCCCACATAGATCCCGCTGTATGAACGTCAGCAACGGAAAACACAACATAGACAAAAGAGATAATTCTAGACGAAACGGAATCGACAAAAGCGAGGACGTACAAGGTCTGCGACTGTGTAGCAAGGAAATTCTGGTTTCCGATATTGATCGCTGCAGCAATCTGGACGGCGCAACCCCAGTCGATGGAAGCTAAAAGTATCATACGAAGCATCGCGCCATCAAGTCAGTCGAAGCTATACAGAAAGGTGACTAGCTCACCGACTGACGCAATGGATCCTATCGTATTTGCATCTGACAGGACGGTAAACTGGCTGGAAAGAGTATTTTCAGATTGGACGTACAACCGACGATCCAAGAGAGAAGATTTCGCCAACGAGGAGAAGCCAGGGAGTGCGTCCAAAAGTAGAGCTGTGTATTACGCATAGTTCATTTAGCTTTGTTGTGGAGTATCTCATGTCAGAACTCACACCACCAGAAGTAGGTGCCGCGGAAGCAAGCTCTGCCATGGACATTCCGATACAGAGGACAAACAAGCTCGCGACCGCCCACTGAGGGAATTAGGTAAAGTCAGTGAACAGGACAGAGGGGATATAAAAGCAACGAATGGCACAAGTCGTGCTGATGAAACCGCCGTGATTTTTGCGGTCGTAAAGAAAGTGGTCGAGAGCTCCAAGCACTCATAGAGAAAGAGAGGACACCTACACCCCATACCATGGCTGAAGGACCACCATTCGGAAGGGAGTAATAAAGGACGGAGCTATGCGTCCACGGTGAGCGACATCCGTGCGAACATACTAGGTACAATTGAAACACTCACGCGATCGACGGAAGCAAACCGATAATGCTGAACGAAACTCCAAAGACCTATAGTACATGCGACTCGGTCAGGGTCGAAAGGTTAATAGACAAGGACGGCCTATGTAGTCACCTCTAAGGGGGTAAATGCTCTTTTGAATTCTTGTTTATATCCAAGCTCGGCGAGAAGCTGCTCGTCGGCTCTCGCGACGGCATCTTTGTTAGCCATAGAAGCAGATGGTGGGATAAGGATGTGAAAACGGGAAGCGCCGATGTTGTGGATCAGAGGGTTTGATGCTTTTATCCTGTGAAACTAACGCTCCGAGTGCGCAGCGTGATAGGGTGGGAATAGGTCGGATACGATGATAAGGCCCATTGCGATAGCACGGTTCCCGGGAAACAAACCCGAAAAGAGTGATGACCATGCCGTGGCAGGCGAATCATTTGCGACGACACCGGTTGATGGAGGCGATGACGTCGAGTTTGGGATGCCCTCTAGTGAACATTTTGAGATCCTAGGCGAAGATATCTCCCCAATCTCCTTTGGGGATTGGCACGTACTTCTTGAAGGAGATTGGTCGAGAGGGTAATAATAACATATCGCCGCACGGTAGTAGACTCTGACAGTCACGCGACACGACACACATGATCAGTGATCGATAGTATATCATTGATACAGTATCACAAACGCTTTCCTATTCATCGTCCAAAGCAACAAATATTGTGCAGGGTGTGATCGTTGAATCGAACGATGGCATATATTGGTCTCACAAGTACCAACTGCAGAAAGTAACTTTCTGAAGGACCCTTGATCTCCTTATTTGCTCACATTTGAGAGCTGTGGTTGGAGGAAAAGAAAATGGCAACGTGGAACTATAGAATCACGTGACTATGGAATACATCTTGACGAGGCGTTTTACCCGTTAGGTTTGGGCCTGCGGCCCAAACAATCCTAGTTTGCGGTGAAGGGCTTTATCCCTCCAATTGACACAAAAATGTAAAATATATTTTGAAATGCCCGCAATATTTATTATTATGGTGAGTCGTACACCGGAGTCATGGCAGTCGTGGAGCTGGCACATCAATGTCACCCTCATCCTCCTTGTGTCCCCATCTCTGTCCTCGCCGCCGCGTAGGGTATGGCATAGGTGGTAACCCGCGCGGGTATGACACCCGTACCTGTACCTGCACCCTCACTGCGGGTATCTGACTGTTCCGGAAGATCACAAAGGCAGTGTGCAGAAGCGACTACGCAACGCGAACAGTCGTCCACGCTGCATGATCGCTTCTGCACGCTGGGGGGATGGGGACAGTGGGGCGGGGGCAGACGGAAGTCGTCGTTGTCACATTGTCAGCGAGCCGTTGTGGTGTGCAATACCCGCAGCGTGTTGGACGCATCGTTGTCATCGTCTTCGTGACTTCGTCGTGACGGGACAATGGCGTCACCCTTTTGCCTCGCCATGTCAGACGCGTGGTCAGCATCCATTGGGCGGAGAGGAGAGGAGGGAGAGGGAGAGGAGGGAGAGTAGACGGAGAGGGGAGTGCGATGAGGGTGCGCGCATGCTGTCTTCGTCGTCGACGTTGCGGGTGAGGGTGCATCGCGCACGCATATTATGTAATCGCTTTTGGGACGCCATAGACAGGTCACACGTTGAGTGGCTGTGAATGAAGAAACCACATGGCAAAACTGAAAAAGGCAAAAAACGTGGCCTTAAGCGACCGACGCGACACAGCCGACTTTCGCGAGAAAAGCGTCGGGAATTTTTGAAGGTCAGTGGTCGCCCGGTAATCTTTAGATGGGCTCGTGTAACGTGTTCGTTTCATCGAGTGATATCGCAGTGACGCGATGTAGTAGCGAAGACGACTCCCTTGCGTGTCCGCTAGGGAGTTTGTAAAAACGTTAAAAGGTTATAAGACGAGCGGTAGCGTAAC
>JBBPPA010000553.1:0-20173 GCA_038091735.1 Leccinum pellstonianum | reverse complement strand
GTTTTTTGTTGATTTTCTGTGTTCAAATTTTGGTATGTTTTTCATCGTCACGGACGTCGGAAAATGCTGCCTATGTCACTTTTTTTTGTTAGCGGATTTTGACACTCAGTGACAAGATTTGTCACTGAAATTAATCTCGTAGCCACTGTTTTCCATTCATTAAGACACTATTGTTACACGTTTCGGACACGTTTCAACAGCGACTTTACTTCCCATAGTGATATTCCATTCCGGGGGAGGACCCTGTCATGCTGTATAGATGTGTATGTGGGTGTTTGGTGCCATCGATAGTATGTAACCGATGCCCCAACAACGAGACGAGATACTAAAAGTCCCGATCCTTGGATTCCATCTCTCCATATCAAACCACGACGATGACACAAAGACGCAGCTTCAACGCGCTGAACTCAACCTTCATCGTTGACGCCGAGTACGAGTTTGTCAAAGAGCTCGGTCAGGGCGCCTATGGTTGCGTCGTTGCCGCGCGTCATAGGAGATCAGGCGAAGGGTGCGCGATCAAGAAGATCACAAACATCAACACCAAGGCAAGCCCTTTGACATGCCGTCGTGCATGTATTTACACGAATGCCTTCGTCTGTAGCGTATCTTGACGAAACGATGCCTTCGCGAGATCAGGTATGTGTCTTGGCATACAAATCGCTGGTGAACCTGCAGGCTGATTCTGTTTTGAAGGCTGTTGCACCACTTTAGAGGACACAAGAATGTGGATATCATGTTTTATATACAATCTCGTGCGATGTTGCTGATCTCAGTCTAACAGATAACTTGCTTATACGACATGGACATTGTATTGCAACCAAATGGCAACTTTGACGAAGTGTATCTCTATGTCAGTGATATCTGGTTTTCATATCCCCAGATAATCAACGCCCTCGTTCACTCTTTAGGAAGAACTCATGGAAGCAGATCTCCATGCCATCGTGAGCAGCGTTGCCCTTTACGTCCCACCTAATCGCCCACACGAGCCGATTAGATTCGCTCAGGACAACCCCTCACGGATGCCCACTTCCAATCGTTCCTATACCAGACACTTTGTGGTTTAAAGTATATCCACTCTGCGAACGTGTTGCATCGGGATCTCAAACCTGGAAACCTCCTCGTGAACGCTGACTGCGAACTCAAGATCTGTGATTTCGGCCTTGCCCGAGGGTACACCCCCGGTGGTGGTACCTCCAAGTCGGCCGGAAACCAGGGCTTTATGACTGAATATGTAGCCACACGATGGTACCGTGCTCCTGAAATCATGCTAAGTTTCGCCAACTACGTGCGTGTGTTCCACCAGACACAGCCTGAGCGCTGCTGATTACCCATCCGCAGACCACTGCCATCGATGTCTGGTCTGTAGGTTGTATCCTCGCTGAACTCCTGGGCGGAAAGCCTATCTTCAAGGGCAGAGAGTAAGTCTCGGATTGATGCGAGTGAGCTTGTGATACTGATTTCCCGCAGTTACGTCGATCAGTTGAATCAGATCTTGCATTATCTGGGTACACCGTCGGAGGACACGCTCCGCCGGGTCGGCTCACCCCGAGTCCGTCTAGTTCCACTTAATGGTACATACATTTGGCTGAACCCCCAGCCCTTTATCTAGGCACAAGATTACATCCGGTCGCTTCCCATCAAACCCCGCGTACCATTCGCAACCCTGTACCCCCATGCCAACCCCCTAGCCATCGACCTCCTCTCTCAGATGCTTTGCTTTGATCCTGCCAAGCGGATCAGTTGTGAGCAAGCGCTGAACCATCCATACCTGCAAGTGTGGCATGACCCGGCCGACGAACCCGTCTGTGAAGCGGTACATTTCTTTTTCGTTCTGTCCTTATGCAGACGTCTAATCCCCGTGGCGTAGAAATTCGACTTCTCGTTTGAGGAAGAAGACTCGATCGAGGGCATGAAAAAGTTGATCGTCGAAGAGGTGAACTCCTTCCGAAAGGAGGTACGCGCGCAGGCAAGAGCGTCAGGACAGATCCGTAGACAGGATAGGTGAGATGTTGCCTGTGCATTCCTGGCCTGATCATCAGCTCTGACGTCACGTACGATCACAAGTCTGCCGATCCCAACCAGAGATGAGATTATCAGCTCCCCCATCCGCGAATACGGTGAGGGGGCGACGTCTGGATTTACCGTGTCTGGACAACACAGGCCGCCGACGCCCGTCATGGATCACCCGAGCGAGGAGCTTGATCGGGAACTTGCGCGGGCACAGGCTGGAAAGCGCTGATCACATGGCACTGTTACTATTAGATGTCGGCTCCCTGTGGAATATACGGTGAACGCAAGATGGAGGGAAAATAGTACTTTGCCGTATATCATAACACCCAAATTTTGTACTTACCGTGTCTTGCTTTGCCTTGTTAGTTGTTTGTGAATCGGGTACGCTGTACATTCACTCGTAGCACACGGCGGCCCGATTTTTGGAATGCGAAGTCTTTGGATCATCGCTCGAACGTCCCATAACGTTAAGAGTAGTGTAATTGAGTGGCATATCATGTACATACATGAGCAGTCGACATACGATTCGGATATACAAGCACAACACTAAACTCGTCGTAGTATCAGCCAACGAAAAAGGATGTGAATACAATGCTACATCGGTGGGATTATAAACCCATCGTTGTAGAGAGAAACAAGAAGCGAAACACGATCGAACGAGAAAGAGAAGCGAGGCTCGGAAGCAGGGTCACCATTCACACCATCATTCGCTCAACGTCTGTCACGGACGCTTTCATGCTCTCGACGATGCAGTTTATCAAGGGTTGGTAGTCGCCTTCCCAAGCCTGCGCGGTGTCACAGGTCAGCAAAGTCCTGGACTGCAAACCATTCGAGACTTACGGTGTTCATGCTCTCGTAGTACGCGCTTCGCCACATGGGCGAGATACAAAGGGGTGGGAAGCCGTGGCGCACGAGGGGGATGGACGATAGCAACCTCGCCATGCGTCCATTTCCATCCTAGCGTGTACGCGATAGGCGATGAGGTAAACAGACACGTCCCAAAGATAAGCAGACGCTCACATCGAAAGGGTGACAACGTGTAATTGTAACGTGGATCCATGCAGCAGTGGCGAAGGGATTACGCCATCGTGCAATGTATTGCTGAACGTAATCATGAGCACGTCCAGAAACGAAATACAAGTCACACGTACCCTTCCCATCTTGCAAATGTAATCCAACTGTTGGTCTACCAGTTCTGCAGGGCAGAACGCAAGATTATACTGCTGGCTCCGGATCGCGCCCGAGTGTTGTGTGGCTCGCCGCGTCAGGCCTGCGTTAACGTACCGCATTGTTCTGGAGCCCCCGCCCATGTCGACGAACTGGATCTTGGAGGTTCGCATGAGCTTGCTGTGGATCGCCTTTATGTTATCCGGTGTCAGCTGCTCGACGTGATCGGCAAGCGGCAGGAGCAATGAGTATGCCTGACATCATGTTTTATTTCCGATTCATAGTGGGAGGTGTGTTAGTCTCTAGGCAAAAAGTGATAGGGTGCATACCTCGTCGATATCAAGCAGTGTGTTCACGAGCACCTCTGGCTCCTTCACCGCACTCGCCGGTGCGTACTGGACAAGAGAGGGAACGAACCCATATCGCATCAATGCGTCAATGGACTGTGAAAAGATTCATTTCCAGAAAAACAATGCAAGACGGTCTAGCAGCGTGGTGACACACTTCAGGTACGAGTTCACAATCCTGATCGAAATGAATGGCCTGCAACCAGTTATAATTGAGTAGCTGCCTTTGATGCGTGGACGTCTGCCAGGCATTGAGAATTTCGGGTGCACATGTGGGAAGCATTGGCCACGAGAACGGGTTGGCGAACGCGCGGGCGTGCTTCCAGTTTTGGAAGAAGCGCAAGCTGTCGCGTTTGAGCGCTAGGTGGAAGAATGACGGGGTGGGGGAGGCGGCAGAGGAAGACATGATGGTCAATGTGCAATGTACATCTGTAACGACCTGGAATTGCTGTGGGTGCTCACCCTGCTTCTCCGCATCTACTTGAGCCTGATTCCGCAACGTATCGACGAACTTCACAAATGATGCGGCCTGCGGACCCACATCGATCCCGCGAAGCACCTGCTCAGAAATCACAAGCGACATGACACGCACTATAACCCACATACAGCACGGTTGACACACCTCTTCGTATAGCTCCAGCGCAGTGCTGAGTGCTCCTCCGGCAGCGCGCACATCTGCGACTCTGACTTGGAAAAATGGCAGCGGGAACTTGGGAAGATAGTAATCCTCCCAGGCGAGTGCGAGTTTGCGCAGACGTCGCTCATAGTCGGAAAGGTCTGATGCGCCATGTAGGCGGTTAATCATGTCGCAGAGGGCCTGAGCATCCTCTTGTGGCACGACTTCAGGGAAGATCTGCCGCGAGGAGAGTGGCGATGTGTGATCAAAGGTCAAGGCGAAGAGTGGGGATGAGCGATGAGTTACTTACGACGAGTTCGGGTATGGATGTGTAGTCCCAGCCCGCGATACGGAAGGGGGCGAGCTGGGCAGAATGAAAGGGGATATGAAAGTCCGGAGTAAGGTCTATCATGGGATAACGTCGTCAAGAGGTGATAGTCGGGTGACGGGCGTCGACGATAAGCAATTGGAGGTGGACCAGCACCAGACCTAGATGATATGATGATAGATACTGGCGTAGCTGAGTCGCTGACACACTCAATACGGGAAGTAACGGAATTAGAACACAACACAAAACACCGCGAGGCTCTACTTAGCACTGACTCGGAGTCGTAGAATGGGCGCACCTTTTTTATTTCCACGCGTGAAACGCCGCATTCCACTTGAAGGTGTCCACATGCCCACCCCCATCATCAGATCGATCTGTCTAGAGCTCAGCGCTCAATGAAAAGGGCATCCGACACGGAAACTCTTTTGCAATCCAATTGAGCTGGATCGGAATCATCCGAGCTCGCTCTGTCAATTTATATCTTTGTCACTTTCCCACTTCCTAAGTGCTTACAACCGGCTGATTATCCTCAGCGCCCGAGGAGAAAGAGTGGATAAGCAAAGACGAAGCCCAAGTTGGATTAGGAACGAGGCGCTGAGATACGCCAGAAAATCGCCGAGACCTATAAGTACAAGCACGTAAAAAGCGGATAAAGTAAAACTCCATCCCGCTGATACCCTCGTTCCAGGCCCGGCCGCTAGAAAATTAGCTTCGTATAGGTAAAATTTTCAACCCCAATCAATTTTGTTTGGTTGAACAACGAGGTTACTCCGACGGATCCGCTAGCACTAAGTGTATCTCTTCCAACCGTCGCAATACATATTTTCCATCATTAGATTTACCCTAGATCCAGCATTCGCGTAGTGGCCACGTTACGCCTCGGTGCCACATACTCAATTCATACCTTCGCTCGTAGACTCCGTCCTGGTCACGGCGGCGGACTCCTTGACCGCCCGCATGAATGCCCTGACCTTTTCCACATCCTTGTTCATCCCGTCCTTTTGCTCGACGCCGCCGCACACGTCTACTGCCCAAGGCCGCACGCGTGCGATCGCCTCACCGACGTTCGACGGCGTCAGTCCACCAGCAAGGATAATTGGCATGCGTGCGTTGTGATTCCGGGTATCCGCATCGGCATTGGCGTCGGCGCTAGGCTCGTCTTTGTCTTTTCCTTGGTCACTTTTTTCAGCTTCGTCTTCAGCCTTGGTCACGGTTATGGTTGCGGTTGCGGTTTCAGCCTCGGTTTGGGTCTGCGCTTCTTGTGCGCATCCGTCTGAACTGCCATGCCCATTCTTGCCACGATCGAATTCCCCTGCATCTGCTAATGCTCGAGCACATGCCCAATCAATCGTTTTCCCACTTCCCCCGCTCAGCCCGTCGGCGCGCTGCGCATCCAGCACTGCAAACGCATGCAACCCAGGACGCGTCACGTCTCTCAGACCGTCGTTTTTTGCTGAGGTGTTCGTGGTTGCACCACCGACGTGGAAAGCACGGATGACAGGCACGCCCACGAAGCGTGCCCACTCAGCCGGCTCTGCCCCGTGGAACTGAACGAGGTCCAATCCGACGCGCGTGACGGTCTCTTGCATAACATGCAGCGGCGCATTCTGAAACACCCCCACAAGCAACGGGCGACGAAGGGCGAGTGAACGCTCAAGTCGGCGAGCGTGGGTCGCGAACCATGGGGCGTTCCCCACATGTTGTTCTACTGGGGTCACTGCCGCCGTTTCTTTATCCTCTCCTTTGATTACTTTCTCCATTGTTTCCTCTTCTTTTTTCTCAGTTGCCTTTTCCTCCGAGTCTTCAACCTCTTGCTCGGCTTCGGCTTCTTTTTCCGTCTGGGTATCAGCGTTCGTATTCTCGCTCGAAGGCGCGCCCTGCGAGGAACGGAAAGTCTGCACAGCACTCGCTATTGTGCATGCAACATCCAGAGATATGTACCGCTTGCTTGATGGTGCAAAGATGAGTCCAAGTAAGTCGGCACCAGCTTCAGCCGCCACCAACGCATCCTCTGCACTCTTGATCCCACATATCTTGACCAACACCTGGCCGTGTTCTTCCTCCTCCTTTGGCAATGGCCAATCGAGCAAGTGGTGGATGAACGCCCGTGGGTCCTCGGCGCGCATCAGCGCCTCGCCGACTAGAACTGCTCCGACGCCTTGCTCGATATATCTCTGCACGTCTTCGGGTCCGGTGATCCCGCTGAGTGCACAGAGGACGGCATCGCCCCGCGCCATGTCTGCCAGTCGGCTCGTCGTACCCATGTCCACATTGAAATTGTGCAGGTTGCGGTTGTTCACGCCGATGACCTTGGCTCCGAGCTCAAGCGCGACGCGCATCTCGTCCATAGTATGCACCTCTACGAGAGGCTCCATCCCGAGCGATAGAGAATATGCGTACAAAGCCCGGAGACGTACGGGCGGGAGCATGGCGACGATGAGGAGGATGGTATCGGCGCCCCACAAACGGGCCTCTGCGATCTGGTACTCGTCGAGAATAAAGTCTTTGCGGAGGATTGCTGGGCGATTCGGGAGGGAATCGATAGCCTGGCGAGCGAGTCGCATATCGAGAAGCGTGCCCTTGAACCAGGTGGGTTCGGTGAGGACGGAGATGACGGCAGCACCGGCAAGGGCGTAAGTGAGGGCTTGGTGTGCCGCATTGGCATTGGGTGCAATGTCGCCCTTGGACGGGCTTGCGCGCTTGATCTCAGCCATAAGGGCGGGGGACCTGGCTTTGAGACGGGGAACGAGAGGAAGGAGCGGGGGAGCGAGGTGGAGAGCGAGGAGAGCGTCTAGGTCGTTTTGAGAACTACCAGGGAGAGACTTGGCATGCTGTACATCCTTGAGGCGCTGCTCATAGATGCGCTCGAGGATGCTGGGTACTTTGGATTTCAGTTCTGCTGGATCTTCGACTTTGGGGGCGAGCGCGTCGTAGGGGAAAGGGGGGAGAGCAGCGTCGAGGACGAGCGCGTGTGGATTTTCGGCCCAGGTGCCGCCTTTGAGGCTGAGGAAGTTGCGAAGAAGGGCGTCTCCGCCTTCGGAGAGGATGCTCTCGGGGTGGTATTGGATGGCTTCAAGGGCAAACTCGCGATGGCGAACGCCCATGATGACACCGCTTTCCTCGGTGATACAAGTTACCATCAGGTCCTTGGGGAGGGTCTTGAGAGAGGCACTGAGAGAGTGGTAGCGAGTAGAGAGGATGCCTTGGGGTACACCTTTGAAGCAACCTCGGCCGTCATGTCTGACGGGGCTGAGCTTGCCGTGTTTGATCTCGCCTGCGTAGCTGCAATTGGGTGAGTGGAAGTAGTGGAAGAAAAGGATATGACGGACCCGATCGTGCCTCCGTAAACGTCTACGATGCATTCGAGTCCCATGCAGACACCGAGCACGGGGACTTTGCCGGCAAAGTAGCGGATAGCATCGCGAGAGATGCCAGAGTCGGTGATGGGGTGTCCAGGGCCAGGGGAGACGATGAGGGACTTGATGTTGAGATGGGGAAAGGCGGAGATGGGGATGGCGTCGTTGCGGACGACGGTGACGCGAGCACCGATGAGGGAAAGCTGCTGGTAGAGATTCCAAGTGAACGAGTCAAAGTTATCTATCAACAGACACTCGACGGGCTGCGCGAGTTCGGGCGGAACAGTCTCCATCGTCGTCGAACGTCGAGGTTCAAAATCACGAGCTATGTAGTAATTTTTATCATCATAATAACCTATGCAATGTTCCTTCTAGTCACACCACTGCAGCGTTCGTCGGGGGGGCTGAAACACGAGCCTTTGGTTTATCCCCCATAGTAACACCACCGCGCCTCCCCGGACAAAAACTTCAGAAGACTCATCAGAAAGGTATGGCACCGATGTCTCAACGTACAAAATGTACCCAATCGTAGCGCCTCTTTTGCCCTCGACGGTGCCACGAAAGTCTCCCACCGGGGTAATGTTTTAGTGCGATCAATCTACATAGGCCGATGTCGGCCGGTGCGGGAACGCCAAGATGTGATCGGTACTAAGACCACAGGCTGGACCTACATAAACTCCGGTTCATATCGGTTCAATTCTAGTTGCCCAGTCACAGCCTCCTACTTGATCTGCTCAATGTTATACCCGTGTTCAACCTTTTTGCAGAATATACGCCGTGTGTTGCCCATGCACATGGCACTTGTCTAGATCTGATTTCGCGCAGTGACGTCGCCTCCGAGTCTCCTCTGAAGAAAATCCCGCGTCACGGCGATCGCTCAACTTGTCTTTTGCCAGCGGATGGCATCAGTACCATGAAGATCAGACCTTTCACCGCCGACAAGTCATTCCTATGCCAAATCTTGTACCGTCTCCTCGTCTACTTATCCAATTGCCGTCGCCGCCTAGCTATCAGAACCTCTCCTTCAGGCTCGCCTAAAATGCGTGACGATCCTTAATCACGGTGCTTGGCAAGCTTCAGTAACAGTGAATATTGTGGTCCGGCGAACAAAGTTCCTCCGACGGATCCGCTTCCCATTTGATGATCATGCTCCTCGTCCTACCCGTTGGAGAGTTGCATCATACCATCAGCACGTAACTGGAACCCCTGCGAAAGAATCACTGCATTTTGATTTTTCCGACCATCCACACTTTCCATCATCCCGTCATCTATGCGGTTGATCGATGATGCCGCGTAGGGAATATGTTTAGCACTCAAACAGGGACCAAGCCTGAACATCTTTCGCGTAACTTTTCTCGGTCCATCCTACATACATAAGTATCCGAACAGCGGGTCAATGTATTTACCCATAATCTCCGTCTGAACTAGTAGAGATAACGGAACCCCATTCTGCGTTTCACAGCCTCATCAAATGTGATGCCCTCCAACTTGGCCGCTTCTTCAACCCGTTCCCGTTCCGGGCCTTGCCTCAAATCCAGCTCTGCACGTTCCATCCGTTTGTTCTCCCTCACGAGCAACGTGCGCATTACTGCGCAAGTCAGTTGGGATACTCCGCCCAAGAACAAGATATACACACCAAGAGCGAGCAATGTTGCAGACATGAACGCACCAGTGGCAATGAGCATCGATTGATGGTATTTGGGACCCCAGCTCGCTTTCCAGATGTAGGATCCCGCTCTATCAAATGCCCGTTCATGAGAACTCTTCCGGAACGAATGCATGGCCACGTACAAATTTCCCAGATTTCCGAACCCGTTCACGAGACCGATCGCCACGGATCGTTTCGCAGGTGGTCGATGGACTACGTTAGACACCCATACACATATGAGCGAGGACCCTGACGCATTACAGTCGCACGAAGGTCGTGTAAGGGCGAAAATCAAGTCATGGGTCAGGGCAGTCACGTACCAACAAACCCACATGTCATGAGGAATATCGAGAAATATCTCCCAGCTATTGCCATCGTTGACAGAGAGATAATGTAGCCAAGCACGGCGGCCCACCACCCGAGACACAGATGGAAGAACCGTTCGCCAGAAAGGTCTGCATGACATGTGTTCGCCAGCTCAGATCTATTTCATTGTGACAGAAGGGACGGCCAAGCTCCTTACCAGCGTGCCGCGCGACGATGAGTGCCGCAATGGCTGCGAAAAGCCACGGTGGGCTGACCGAACGTAATGAATAAATACCAAGGAATATTGAAACGTCACGGTACGTACGCTCCCAACAGCAGCGTGATTGTCGTGGAGTAGCCAAGAGTGGCAGTCAACCTGAATGCAGGAGCGTGTGATCTGGATCACGGAAAACTCAGGATGTACTTACGTTGGCAAGAAAACTGCGAAACTAACTCCCAATATCTGGCAACAACTCATGACCATGAATATCAGAATTCTGGGGTCCTTGAGTGCCAGTTTGATCCCTGTAAAGAACCTAAAAATTTGGTTAGCATCTGGAACTCGAGCAATACGAACGACGTACGAGGCATTTTCAGGGTCCTTGTCAGCTTCGCCTGCATCTTCTGCAAGCCGTACCTGTGCCAAATGTCTCTCGTCTGGAGTCAACCATCTAGTGTTGGATGGCTAGGAACAAGGATTCAGGGGCAAAGATCACCATTGAGTACTCGTGACGTACATAGTCCGGGAGCAACCACCTGGAGATTTCGTTGAGTGAAGCGAGATAACGCTCGAGAACATCGAACGTACATTGCACACAAACCAACGACTATCGTCATAGCGCCCTCGATATAGAAAAGCCTGTGTTTGAGGGCAAGTGTAACATCAGATGACATATATATGCTATACACGGCAGCCAGTCCTACCATCTCCATGCAGCATGGCCCATCACATTATTCATTGAACCAAGGATAGCCGCAGCCCATAACTTGGCGCAACAAGTGAGCGGTTCTGATCGAGGAATAGAACAAGGAGAAACCCACGCTACCAAAGGAATTGGATACAAGTAGCCCAGCATACAAAATAACAGATCGGAAAGACAGTTCCTAGACGAAAGAAAGCTTATTGCAGCCACGATGTGACCGAACCATTTATGTAACACTGACCTTGCGTGTATACCATCGTGATAAAAGATAGATGGAACCGGGATAAAATGCCGCCTGGAATGGTATCCTCATATCAGTCGAGTTCTTCCGGGTGCATTCCTTCCTTACTTCAGGTAACCCGATAAAGAGGCGACAGGCCAGGACACCACCAAAATTGCGCGTGACACCAGTGAGCGCGCTTGTTATGCCCCACAGGACGACGCAGCCACCTATATAAAAAGACGGTCTATGGTATATTCAATGAGCATCTGATCTGATGGAAATGATATGATATAGACCTTGAGACGTAGTTGAGAAGCTGGAGGCATTTGTTAAACAGTACTATCGGAAAACTGGAATGCTCACCATATTGGACGGGATCTGGGCAGGACAGTACGATGCATAAAGGATCGCCACTACTGTATCATACTGAACGTCTACATATAGGTTAGTTACTAGACCTTATAAACAAGTGAGAGCGTACCAGACAGGTGCAAGTCTGTCTGTAAGCCCTTGAGTCGAGCAGCCGTGATTGCAACGCGCTGCAATTTACACAGGTCAACGAACAACACATGTAAGTTGTTTGCACCGGAACACGACGCACATCAATGTAATTCATAAAAAAGATGACGACCATGGTGGGCATTAACCGAGAATCAAGCTTGCGAACCAGTCGTCGTTCCGCAGCTTGTCGTGCATTGACCAGCTGTATCTCGTGGTCGCTCCCCAGGGCACCATCTTTCTCGCAGGACTTGAATTTCTCATCGTCGTCGATCGTCATAATGAAGACCAGAGGAAGGGAATCAAGGGATTGTCAATCTGCATTCTCCAGCCTCTTCGCCAGGCTTAATATATAGGTCACTGAAACGGGGAATTTCGGAAGTGTATCAGCGGTTGCTGTCCACTGTAAATGAACGTTATCATCATACTAAATAGTAGACGAAACATGCACTTACTTAATGGGTCTCTGTGGCTAGTCGCCGTCCACCGGATTTCTTTCGAAATCGTCACGAGCTCGTGATGGATGTCTTGAACTTACGTGCCGGCAGGACCGGTGGACCCGCGGGGAAAACCTGCACGGGGGCAACACGGAGGCATTTCAATTGTCATGTCAGTTCCGGCGTCACGGTGGGGCCAAGGTGGGCAGAGAACGGTCATTACCTTTTTAGGACACGCCACAAGCATCTTCATGCTGGCAACTCTTATCCGAACCAAAGGTTCAAGTCACCGCCGATCTTGGAAAATCATATGTACATAGTGTCAAAGGCATATCACAGAGAACGTGTTCACGGATGCAAGCACTGCAAGGCAAGGTGAGAGATCGCAGCAGATGGTCCAAACACTGACGGCCGCAGACATGGCCGCATGCCACACACATAGCACCTAGGAGCCAGCATTCCGTACGTCGGACAATGGCAAGACTGTCTTACAAGAGCACATACATATTAAATCGATCGACATCAAACTGGCTTACTCAATGATATCATACGAATGCTATGATAAACTATCCAAGAGAACGCCCGCAGTGATGTGCGGAAAAACTGTTTCTCGACTCAGGTACTGCACAAGAATTCAATATTGGGTGGGTTGAGAGCGCTTGGAATTGGCCTGGAACGATTGTGTTGGCATCATCCTGCAGCGGAAGTTGAAAGTTCATAGATCGGATCTTGGCTAGTGGCAGCGGCTGCAATGCACTTCAATTGCCAACAACATCCAGACTCCAGAGCGCCACTATCATATCATCATATCAGATGGGCTACATGTTTGATCACAAAATTCACTCCCGTACTTGAGTTGTCAAAGCAGCGTTTCAACAACTTGCTTATGTTTCTCCGCGGTCTGGATAGGAAATCGTCGCCATTCCTCCAAGGAGTCCACTCATTGCATGAGTGGAGTACTTCCCCAGAAACCTGACAATGCGATGGGAATGCATCCGCTGACAAGATAATATTTTCAATGTGGGGTTGTGCCAGTGGCGGACCGCAACGACCCATCATGATCGAGTCGTCATTCGGTCTCAGA
Source organism: Leccinum pellstonianum (assembly GCA_038091735.1). Taxonomy (NCBI): domain Eukaryota; kingdom Fungi; phylum Basidiomycota; class Agaricomycetes; order Boletales; family Boletaceae; genus Leccinum; species Leccinum pellstonianum. The sequence continues at coordinate 7,230 of JBBPPA010000553.1, read as the reverse complement.
CCAGGTGAGATGTAACACTGGACTCAGCCGAGTGACACTTACTGGTACTATAGTATCATGTCTCACCTGCATCATCCGTTCTCTTCAGATTACATGTGGTTGAATATATGTAACATTGAACATTCACTGTTCAGGCACCCCTTTTTGATGCGGTTGCACGATGGTTATGCGTACAGCATGCTCGCTGCCTGGTTTAAAACTCTTTTAGTATCTCGCAAGTCGCTTTCGGCTGCCCGTTGATCAAATTTACATCCATCAATTTACTGATGAGCATTCCACCACTGATCCTACCGATTTCTTTGCTTCGGTTACTTTTCCGACCCTTCTCATCAATCATTGTACCATGGACTCGAATCATACCACTCGGCTACTATGTGTATAAAAACCTTCCCTCAATTCATGCGCAAATCATCATAATCAAACATGCTCATACTAGCGTTCGCTGCCCTGGCAAACGCCATCATGGTAGCCCCAATGAAGAGGGCTACCAACATCACCTTGCCACCAAGTGCCGTGGTTCGTACTCTACTCCAGATTACGGGAGGCAATTCATAACGAATTCAGCACATTGACCCTCTCGACTACAATGTCATGGGCCCAGATCATGCTGACTGGCGTACGAACAACTCTTTCTCGAGTTTCAACCCCACGAACACTGCGCCCCCCTTCATCCAAGTCTTTGATCCATCCTTCCTCAAAATAACGGGTACGAATGCAAACATTCGGGTCATCGCCGCGAAACCAGGGTTCCCATTTGCTCACGAAGCGCCGATCTACATGCCCGACCTCGACGCGGTTTTCTTCTGTAGTAAAGCGGGAGGTCCTCTCTCGGGCTGGAACAATAACAGCGTTGTCTCGATGATCAATTTGAAGGAGGTCGATCATGTGGCTGGTAATGCGTCGGATTCACTCAACATACAGGTCCAGACTGTGAGCAGGATTCACAATCAGAGTCGGAAGGAAATTGATCACACTTGTCCAGTTGAAACTTTCCGACACAGTACAGATGGTCAACGGAGGCACAGGCCCTTATCACGGAGGTCTTATATTTGCCACCGCGGGGCGCACTGCCCTTCTTCCTCCTTCAATTGTACTCGTCAAACCCACTCCACCATACAACACGACCGTCTTGCTAGACAACTTTTTCGGCAGACAATTTAACTCGCTTAATGATGTAAAGGTGCTACCTGGCACTGATATCATATTTTTCACGGACGACGGGTGAGTTTTCTCAAATCAAAGGGACGAGAGATTCTGAATCATGTTCAGATATGGCCACCTGGGTGGCTTCCGTCCAGAACCGATGTTACCTCAGCAGGTCTACAGTTTTGATCCATCGACGGGTCGGGTACGAGCGGTCGCCGATCAATTCGTGCAGCCAAATGGCATTGCCTTCACTCAGGACGGTGGGACTGCATTCGTGTAAGCAGGATACAAAATCCCCTGCTACTACGAGGGTTTACAAGTATATTATATTTTCAGAACTGACACGGGTCTCATCAATTTATCGGGTAACAATGCGACGATGCCCGCGACAATGTAAGTTTCCCTAGACTCGTTTGTTCTCGTTTATCCTTACCCGGGACACAACAGCTATCAGTATGACGTTGATCCTGTGACGCGCATGTTCAAAAACCGTCGAGTCTTCGCTTACAGCGATTCTGGCGTCCCTGATGGTATCCAACTCGATACGGACGGCAACGTGTATTCAGGGTGTGGAGATGGAGTCCAAGTATGGAACTCGGACGGCGACCTGATCGGAAAATTCTTCACCAACACCACGACTCCCGAGCTGATTTTCACAAAGTCTGGCCTCCTCATTTTTTGTGAAGACACCATCTACTTGGCCGATATCCAGGCTCAAGGCATCGACTTGTCCACGAAGTAGTGGGGATGTGGTAGGGCGCATGGTCTGGGATCGTCTTGTTCGCTGGATATAGGTATTGTCGTTGAAGGCGGGGACTTGATGTCGAGAGACCGCGCGTGTGCGCAAGTACTTTCTTTGTTATTGAGGGACTCAAGGCACGATCTTCCTCTTGGCTCATCTTGGACCCTATTCTAGATCGTGGGTCACAATCACTGTCAATCAGTTCGTGCGGTAGTTGCAACTAGTCGACCCCTGACCCGCCGTATCACACATGCGAGAGTGACTTCCGGTATGGTCGAATTGCTGATGTACTGACCTGTGGGATTAGGAGACTCGGGTGAAGATGCCTCCACATCAGTGACTCTGTTCTCAGAGCGACATTTTAGCACTAAACCTCCCACCCAATCCCCTGAGTACCGAAGCCTGAGACTGATCATCCGAGTTGAAGACATCGCACGCTATGGCCACTCGTTAGTAAACGGCACCAATAACCTCCGAACGTCAAGGCACTGAGCAAGAGCTACCGACTGCGAAGGTTGAAGAGGTATTTTGTTGACTCTCCAAACTCATTTCCCGGGAGCGGTACTCGCATAACCACAATGTAGCACATCCTAACCACTCGACGATGTAGCGGAGGCCGCTCCGTGAATGTTTCTCCAAGATGTTCGCATAAACAAGTTCGTTCCCCTTGCGGATGGCACTCAAAACCTGTAGGGTTATCTCAAATAGGGATACAGATCCCGATGCGGCTATCCCCCTTCATGCATACCTCAGGAACGCGCAACTGTTGATTAGGAAGAACCGGGAGTATATTTATTTTCTGTTCCAAACCTTCCGGTGGTCGTTGGGGATGGCCCGCAATAGCGCGGTAATTGCTAGGAGATTTGGCAGACTCATCAGGAGGGATCAGAGCCACATATATCATAACCTCCGATCCGGTTCTCAGTGGATCAATCATTCCACGGTGCGTGCGATATTGGGCACTGCGCGCCTGTGCAGGCTGGCATTTCGAAAAAAAGACTATGGTTTTCTCAGTCTGCCATATCTGCAAGTGCTTCAAGGCTGCTAGGGAACGGACTATTATCGGCGTGACACCTAGATTCGACGTCAATGCAATGAGACACAGAGCCATTTCCACAATCCATTGCAAGGTTTGGGCTAACCGAAGTAACTCACTGGATTTCACGAACTTCTGTCGGGAAACGAAATGACCAAAGCCTGCAAGAGGCGACACGAAGGGAAAAAATTCCTGCAGGTTTAGGCGCAGCACCAAATTCCATGCCTAAACTTAAATGCACGGGTTCCGATGTCATCAGCTGCACAAGTAACCAGGAAGATTGATGCTGCTACAGAAGAAAAATGGCAACAGCACAATCAGAATGGCAGTATGAAGTGTTTCTGATTTTACATCGAGGTCGCGGACCGAATACGAGGATCCAATGCACAGTGCGGTGTGAGAACCTTCGCGTGGATGTGACCCGGGCCGTTCTGGGAGGAAGACATGTGTTGGAAACCAGAGAACGTGCGAGAAGATGGAGGGAAACCATCGTGTACAGCTCAGGCCCATCAGCTTTGAGAGTACATAGCAGAGCGGAAGATGCAGTGTACATGGTGACCTGTGAGAGAAGGAGACCTTCCATAAGGAGAAATCTCCGTGTTTATATAGCCGAGACGGTGTCTGACACTTTGTGGTGACCGCGTCCATTTCCGTTCTCTTTTCCCCTTTTCCTACCTTTCCATTCTTTTTCAATCCGCAGCTGCGTCTGGCACGCACTTAAGGGCATATCTTATTTATACCTTCACCTTATTATCATTATCATTCCTTCCCACCATGTCTCTTTCCCTCAAGGCCGAACTCGAAACCTGGGCCGCTGCCCTGAAGGCATACGATGAGCAAGACTTTGAAAAAGCTCTCGATCTATTCTCCGTGAGCTGCGGGTCCTACGCTCACTTCACTCGCCGCAGCTCGTTCACATGACTCTACCAGCGTATCAGTGATTCTTCAAAGATCCTAACGAACATGGGTCTCATATACGCAACCATCGGCGAACACGAGACTGCCGTCGAACATTTTGTCGCTGCAACTAACCTAGATGCTTATCTTGCAATCGCGTGAGTGTTCTTGTTGTCCTCCCCTTGGTGATCATTCGGCCCTGAGCACATGTTTTTGTGGCGCCCTATCTACCTATCCATATCTGTGCTCCGGTATCCAGGTACTTCCAATGCGGAGTGTCCAATTTCCTTCTGGAACGGTATGACCTGGCTCTTCTTAATTTCGAGGATGCATACCTCTATCTCCGTGGGAACGAAACCATGTCAGTCCTCATCGCTTTGTTCTCTATCTTAAACTTATCCTCCCCTAGTAACTATGAACAAATCGGGCTCAAGTTCAAACTATTTTCTGCAGAAATCTGGTTCAATAAAGGCCTCGCGCGACTGAATCTCGGATACGTGGAAGAAGGAATGTCGAACATGCGGCAGGCTAGTAACCAAAAGGTCACAGATGAGCATGCTGTCATCGACGAGGCCATCCGAGATCGTGGGGAGGGGTACACTGTGTTCAGCATCGTTCGTGGCGTCGTCCTTGTCCTTCTTTTGTATAATAACTCAACGAGGTCACTCAGCCCGTCGGCGTACTGTATCGTCCGTCGGAAAGTAAGCTCAAGAATTCCAAAAGCAAAGACTATCTCGGAAAGGCTGTGCGTCTCTCTCTATTTTATGTCTCCGCTTAATCAATGTACCCCTGTTATTATAGAAACTAGTCGCAGCGAGCGACTCCAATGATGCCTTCACTGAATTCACAGGCGCAAAGAAACTGCAACAAGCTTCTGGTGAGAATACCAGAGAGGACCAGATGAATCCAGATGCCAAGTCTTCTGTACTGGACAGAAGTGTATCAGCGCTTCCACCTAGTGCGTCATCCGCATCTAACTCTTCTCCTTGTTCCCTCACTGCACAACCACAGGCACAGAATTGGATGTGGCACGCCCCGCTACTCTCGACCGTTGGAAGACGACCTTGCCGCCAGCTGGAGGGCGTCGCCTGGACACCGCCACTATCCTGGCCTCCCGACGGGCCAAGTCAGTCTCAAACCCTGTGAATGTACCTCCACCCCCCGGATCGGACCTCTCAAGAAGCAACACAGCGCAGATCAGGAGTAACATGACGCGTTCGGGAAGGAGCACCACGACCAGTTCAGGGGGGACGCCCCTGAGGGTTAAGACGCCTCTGGGGACTGCCGGCCGGACGGTGGGAGTTGGTACGGGTGGAGAAACTGCAGCGGCATCGGCTACAGCCCCGATGACGCTTCGAAGTCGCCCGAGTCTTCCAAAACCACGAGGTCAGGAAGCCTCTCAGGTTCCACAGCAGTCTGCACCACAGCCACCTCCTCAACCCCTCCAGAACGCAAGCCGGTACGTGCCGCCCTTGGTACTGCCTGCTACGCCGGCGCCAGCACAAGGTGGGTGTAGTTCTCCTCTCTCCAACCGTCTCCCATTTCGATGTCTTCTCGTGAGCAAGCAATTAAACTGAAGTTATTTTTTGAATCTCTGTTCAGAAGGAAACCTCACACAATTCTATGACACGTATTTGGACGTGTATTCGGAGGAATCTGCCTCGTATTCAGCGATCTCCCGTTCCCCGACTGGTCAGGCACAGTCAAGTGTATCCTCATCACAGAGACAGTCGCCCGCATCGTCCTTCTACCAGCCACAACCACAACCACAAGAACAGCAGCAACTCCCCGCATGGCTGCATTCTGCACCTAGTCCTTCCAGAGCATTGAGCAACACGAGCATGGGTTCTGGGTTAAGTCGTGCATCGTCGAGGGCTGCGAACGCGGGCATGAACATGGTCAAGGGAAGTATGAGTAGTGCGGGGGTAGGGGTAGGAACACCGCGCCGGAAGTTGACACATCGCCCGATGGCGCGCAGAGTGACGATGTATGATGACGACGAGGGTGACGACGGATTTGTGGCGGACGAGTACGAGATCGAGATGGCAAACATCCGGATCAAGGTGTGTTCTTGTGGGACCCTTTTTTTTTTTTTTGAATGTTGACGTTGGAAAACATTGTGTAGTTGCATTACCAGGGCGACGTGCGCGGAATGATGATTCCACCTACCACGACGTTCAATGAATTTGTCGAGCGCGTGACCACCAAGTTCGGGACCTCATTAATGGGATTAGGGATGAAGTTCACTGACGAGGAAGGGACCAAAATTTCCCTCCGAGACGATGGTGATTTTGAACTCGCTATCGAGACGGCACGGGAGAATGCCAAAGGAAGGTCAGAGGGAAAGATAGAAGTGTGGTGCGTGGATTTGTAGCATAGAATACTAGAGGATTGAGGGGGTTGGCACTGCTCTTATTGTGAACGGTTATGGGCATTGTTATATTGTTTCGCTTTCGCAAGGATGTATTAATTTGCTGAATACAAGTCAGGAATATAACACAGTCGCTCTTTTTGCCTTAGCGTCGAGCCAAGTTCGTCCTACGCATTTTGATCGTATTAGAGTCTGAGTCGGGCGGGGGGCGTTTCCAAGCAGAAACATGACTCCTCGGATAGGCTACTGGCCACTGTAAAATGGATCTTACAAAGCCAAATGTACACTCGACGCGGTTAGCACCCGGTGGGTCGGATCATACACTCTCAGGGTTCTCGTCGTTGTGGAGCCTGTAAATCCATCGAATCAGATCAAAAAAAGGAAATTCAGGGTTAATTTTGCTTAGCTAAGACACATCCGGCCCGTCTGAGCTTGCTGAGCTTCTGGCAATCTAGCCGAGCCAGAAAACATTGAAAACTTCGGTGTGGCCCGAGGGAGTCTGGGTACTGGACTCACCCTCGACTTCTATGTTCATACCAAGCCATCTATGCCGTTTCCATTGTCGACCTATGTACCAGCTTTGCTCCTAGGTGCTGCACTTACACGAGTGTCCTCAAACGGAGGTAAGTCGTTAAATGACTCTGCATTGCAACGGGGCTCAAATTCCAGGTCGTGGTAAGAATTTTGACAGTTATTAGAGTTTTGGACCCATGTGAATGACGTTACAATGGTGGCCCATCTTACGTTGAACATGGCAGGTTCCCAAAGTTCATTGAAAGCATTGCCGCCACGCATTCGCCAATTTTCATAATGTCGTAAATCCGGCTCTATCGTACCATTAAAAGGCTGGAAATTTGCCTCCAGTTTCTTCGGGTCCCCACAGACTATCCATCATGTTCCCTTCCAACGCGGTTTTGTGTCTCCTGACCATCGCCTTGTCCACGGTGGACGCGAGTCCTGTCGTTCGAGAGAACAGCAAAGCTACCCTTCGTTTTGCGACGAGGATCAATGAGCGCGGCATTTTGAACATTGTCGAGA
>JBBPPA010000552.1:0-20204 GCA_038091735.1 Leccinum pellstonianum | reverse complement strand
AGCGTAGTGAATTTGCGACACTCACAAGGGCATTTGTCGTCCATCGTTCAAGTTCTGGGTAAACTTGCCAGTACGTTATAAACTGCATGTTGACACATCCAGAAAGACTGTTGAAATTTGCAGGCGGTTAATTCTTCATCACATACGTTGACATGGGAGATCAGTGCCCTCACCCGAAAGCAAACATTCCTCCCAAAACGAGTGGTCCGTAATCTGCACCAATGTTCACCGTAACATTATCGGACATGGGAAAATGACAGAGGAGCGTAAATGAAAGAATAAGAGGTGGGAGGAAGTTTCGTGATATCGAGATGCCTATGCCCTTATCCCATTGAGTGGAGGTGACAGCGAGAAGCGAAGCAGCTTTTACTGGCTTGATGGACTGTGGACACCGCCCACTGGTTCCTGATATAGCCCCTTTGTGATGTGACAGTGGGCGGAAAACGGGATCAACGGTTATCTTGATAAACAATCTCCTCGTCGGAAACTACTTCAAGAGAAATTTATCTGTAAGGGAACATACCTGTTTTCCAGGGAAAAGGAGTGCAGCACGAGCACTCAGTCATAACATAGTACATACCCCAGATTTAAAATAAATAAATAAAACATTGCTGGTTATCGCCGGTGAGCGACCTATTCAAACGCAGGTTATTCATTATTGTACCGGCCCCGAGATGTGATGGCGGTGAGCTACTAGGGCTGTGGACAGCCTCTACCGACCTTTTTCAACTGCATTTCAAACTGCCCCGCAGTGAATCAAGGGACGAACCGTGATTCGGAGGCGAATATAGCGATGCCGGCAATTTCCGGAAAGATGCCGTCAGTTCTTATTCTTTCACCCGCACAACAGCATCTGGTTTCCTGTCACTTCACTTCTGTTCAGCGATGTGCTTCTTGTTGCTTCGCTTCGCTCGACGGAAGCGAGGAGACAGTACTTGAAACTCTTTCCAAGTATCGTTCGTGATGAAACTGGAGTCGTACGTCTTGCAAGAAAAAAGTTAGCTGAGATTCTCTTCTTCAATGACCTTCCGGGCCAGCACGAGTAGACTCGCAAGGTCCTAGGAGCCAATGACGCTACTAGATCAAGAACAACGATGATGTATTTGCATTGACATTGAGCAAGTTGAACCTCTTCCGCTCTCTGATTGTTCACTCCCAGCGAAAGTTGATTGGAAGGACCGGCAGAGACTTATTGTATCGATAACCACAAGAAGAACCGACCCAACATTATACTCAAACAACGTTTACTGAAAGGGTACAACGGTGGACAGTCTCCGTCTCGAAGGCGCCAGATGAGTTTGGCCATCTCCTGGTTCCTCGTATGGATGGAACGTTCTCATGCAACCCCAAATTGACAGGAGCCCACGAGGTGAAAACCCGCCGGAGACGTTCCTCTAAAGAAGATCTGCCGCTCATGAGACCAACACGCGGATGCTGAGCATCGATGCATCCCTCTTCAAAGCCTCTCCGACGGGGTCCCGAGATGTCTCTTATCATCCGCTTCAATCTTGGCGTCGTTGTCATCTGGTGAACCAGTTTTCCTTTTCAACGATCCACCTTACAGTATTGTCAGTCTTACCCTCGTCTGTTACCCTACCTCAGTTTTTCCATCACTTTCTCTGCCAACGGAAAACGCAGATGCAAATACATACATCATGCCCGCAGTATATCGATCATCGATCATCGTCATCATCTGGAATATGGGATAAGTAATGTATTATACTTTAAATGATGCATCGCTGCATTTTGGCATACTATCGTAATCATGCACCATGCATCGTCTTGACCCTTGGAGTGAGCGTACCGATGGCCGGGACGACGGGGGCAGAGAGGTGGTCATGCAAACGTGAGTCAAGAAACGTAGAAATGGTCGGTGGATTATCGATTATCAGTCAGACAAACGACAGGTAGAAGGAGCAGCGAAAAACAGCTTCCGGAGCGGAAGAAAACGGAACCAACAAAAGACCGTTCTCAACAGATCATGTACCACGATTCCCCAAACACGTCGACGCAGTCTTCAGACGTAACGCAGCCCGCGCTTTTCCCGTCCGAATTCGGAAATCATGGTCATTGGCACGTCCATGCTTCCGCTCTCATACTTGGTCTCGACCGTTCGCGATATGCTCACTTCCAGCTTCTGGATGGAAAAAGGAGGCAGGCAGGCAGATGGAAGATGGAAGAAATGAGAACGAGACGTCCCCACGCAATGGGAAAAAGGGAAGTGAGACGAACCGGCTGGGAGCTTTTCTTGCTGGCGGGTCGAGGCGCATATTGGTCGACCTGAATCCAACAAAACGATGTGCGCGGGCGTAAGAAAGAGGATCAGAAAAGAATCAGATAGCGATCACGTACAGAATTCCGTCGCGCGGGTTGCGGAGTGCCGCATTCCTCGTCCCTTTCTTCGAACACGTTCTCGGGCAGTATAGCAATGGGCCGCAGTTGATTACGCGCGTTTCCTTTTTGCAAAGAATTGTGGATCTTTATGCGTCCGTTCAGACTGTCAGAAAGATGCGTCATCGTATCTCGATGGTTTGTGGATGAAGCGACTATGACGTACGTCGCAAAAAAGGAATTGGCATAGACTGTATGTGTCAATAAGTGTGGTGTGCCGTCAAGATGGAAAACATCGACGCACGTTTCGCTACGACAAAGTGGACACCAAGAAATATTCGGTTATTCGGAATCGTGAGCCACTGGCGGTCAAGACAGATAGTTCAAGTGTCATAGTCACATCGTGCGACAGGCTACTTACGCAGACGAGAGTTGCAACCGCACCAAAGCTGACACGATTACTGTTTAGTCACTCAAACTATACTCGCGCTGGCACAGCACAGCTCACCACGTAACCGACCCATTTTCGATGGTCCACACCGTCAGGGTATCGACGATCCGATTCGTACTTGAGCTAAACCAAGAATGTCTTCCGGCTGAGTGTCGAAATCAGTGACAAAAACATACCTTTCCATCGTCGAACGGTTCGATCTTAACAAATAGTAGAGGGATGTCGTGATGACGATATCAACAAGGGCTGAGAGAGACAGACCCAGCGTGAAGATCCACTGTAGTGCTCGATGGACAATCAACATCGCCAGTGTTGGATGAAAAGGCGAACCGCTGGGAAAGGACGTCCAAAGACGCTGTACCGCTTCAATTTGATCCTGATGAAGGATCAGAGGGTCTGACTCGTGTCCTGCAGCAATTAAGCTTACATTTCTACCATGGTTACTGCAAGAAACAGTCAACACTCGGATAAGAAACAACGTGGGGGATCTTACCACTTGCGCAAACTATGCTAGCTAGTTATCAGGAGCATGCAATGGAATCAGAGAAGTGCGTACCGAGCCGGAGGAATGCGAGAACAAACTGTGTTTATGACTCGGTTAGATCAACAAATGATGATTTTCCACTTATGATGCCTACCACTGGACCTGCGACCGTTAATTTATTCTTTTGCACTAGGCAGAAAAACACGAGTGTCAATCATTGATGAAAGCATCCATAACACACACATATACCGACATTTGTAAACCCGATGGGCAAAAAAGCTAATAGAGACGATTGTTAACACTAGCATACCTGGTGATTATCGGGGAGGCTCACGTTTGGACAAGAAACGTTATCATTGCCTAGTCTCATGTGTTAGAACACTTATCTTGAGTACTGCACGTAAAATCTAGACATACCGTCAGTTCAACTGCGGGCTAAAATCATTTCATCAACAATAGCCGCATCATGATCTGGTAATTAAACGTACCCCGACGCTCCTGTGCAACCACCACCCCATCAGCCTCCGTGGCAATATCACATAACGTATCGTGACCACTCACCAAGGAATATCATCAACTGTACTTAGATCACCATAGTCGGCGATCACGGAATCCCAGACAGCAACAGCAATGAATGCAGAATGACACATGTCGAGGAGCCTGATAATCTATCAGTTTACGATATCTCCAGAGTTCCAAGAGCTTCGAGACACACCATATCGCCATCACCTAGTAGACATCCAGAACACTTCAGTTTTAAGCGTAGTGTGCTCACGATGTGACTCACAAGGGACTTTGTCGTCCACCGTTCTAGGTCCGGGTAAACTTGCCAGTACAGTATGAACTGCATGGTTACGCATCCAGAAAGACTGTCAGAATTTGCGTATGTTTAATACCGCACGACGCGCGTCAACATGGGAAATCAGCATCCTCACCCAAAAGCAAGCATCCCCCCCAAAAGAAGCGCTCCATAGTCCGCATTGACGTTCACTTCAACCGTACTAGACATGAGCAAATGACAGAGTAAGCACAAATGGAATGATAGAGGTGGAAGGGGAGCTTTACAGGATCATCATTCCCATGCCCTTATCATTATAAGTGGATGCGATGGCGAGGAAGTTTGATTCTGGCTTGGAGTTGATGGACACTGCCCCGGCAGATCTTGATATGACCCCTTTTCGGCATCATAATGGGGCTGTGGGGATCCTTATCCTGACAAACAATGTCTCCTTTGAAAACGATTCGTTCGAGAAAAAATTATCAGAACGTACCGGAGTTCTTGTGGGGGAGAAGTGTGGCACAGAGCATGGTTATTTAAAACTTACAGTAACCCCATGTCCCACACTTGAAAGTAAAATGTCTGAAAAGGCTCGGCACCATCGCCGGAGGTATCGGCAACTCGGAGCGGCCTGGGATGGCGCCAGGCCATTCATCATTGCGCCGGAATGGCAAAGGTGAGGCTCTGAATTACGGTCGTACAAAGTAGTACCGACTCGCCAACAGGAAGCGCCGTCCCGGCGATATCCGACAATTTGTTTTTCGGCTTTAATTTGCCATCGCGCTTCCATTGTCACCGCCTCGAAGAAGCACTGCCAGTGTCGTCGAGCAGGTCTGCAGACTTGTTCACATGATCCCTCCCACGAGGCGTTCGTGATGATATACAAACAACTCATCAAGGATAGTGACCCGTCATTTGACGAACTTCATTAATCGTTCATCTTTGTTCAAAGAGCAGAACACGCTATGTTACATTCAAGTTGTAAAACTATGTGATAAGTTACCAACAGCGCACAATCTAGCAGACACACCACGAGATCCATCAAAGAGAGTCCGGTGACACGATAACAGAGCATGCTGCATAGGTGGCCTACTAATACCCATGCATTTGCTCCGAATGTCATACCTTGGGCATGATCACCCGTTAACAAATGATTCTCTGGTAATCCACACCCACTGGCATCAAATTATGAGTCTGTAGTATTCACAACATTGCCTCAGCTAGACGCCACCCACCGAAGTGTCTTTCCACCAACGTAACATCCATATCTCGGCGCAAATGGGCGGAAGGAACACCATCAACTTTGATCAGAAATTATTGAATGTTTACTTGCCGGAGCTCAAATTTCATAACTTTACTCCCGTTCAATCAAGGAGGTTGTTTCAAGCAATCATAACGGAGATAGGCTGCATAATACGCAACCTAAGTGGGTCATAGTGCCCGCTATACCGGGGGACAGCTGAATAAATGGCTGGCGGTTGTTTGGCGAATCCTATACCTGATCGATGTACGTGTTCGATATGCTCCCCTTAGTGCTGTACCAGCGAAACGGACTAGTGTGTGAGTCCGATCACAGGCTGACTTCACAGCAGATGGGCCCGTGTAGCACTTCCAGCTTCGAGCCAAGAGCCCTATCCTATTCAGTTAACCGAATTGATGATAGTGGAGCTACCGAAACAGCGTGACTGCGCCAGGTTTGCCATTCCCTCCAATGGATGATCACTCCCACTGAGTCTAGATCTGTGTTTGCGACGGCATGCTTGCCAGAGTCCGAGTCGTGTCCAGGGTCGTAGTTCCATAGGAAACCAACGGGCTGATGGAAGCACCACCCGTTCCTGCATGGTTACAACGTGGAGACTACCACAATGCACGGCAAGCCTGGTGACGCATTGAGTTGGATGTGAGAATGCCTGTTCCACTGATTACAATGGCCAGCGATTGGTAGAATTGACCCTCGACGCTTTCATGACGATCACCTAGCTAGATCAAGGTTAACGATATTTATATTTTGAATCTATTAGTAGCGCTTTAGCCTTGAACAACCTCAGGCGGTGAATTGATCACGTCAGACCCGGTGAGTGGTGTCATTGGCCATTAATATTGGCGAGCCTTGTTCGCAAAAACATGCTCACGACCACGCGTAGAGCCCTCCCAACACACCACGCTCAAACAGCGTTTACGAGGCTGCACAAAGGCATGTCGTTGCATGTCAGTACATAGTCAGATAGGTGGCGATGCTGGGGGTACAAACAGAATGGAGTAGGTAGCAAGGGCGTTTAGCAAGATTATGAATAGATTGGAATAAAGGGTAGTCCGTTGTGGAAAGGCCGCGATGAGGAAGCAAAACGCGACAAAACTGGTCATACAGCAAGAGGACCCTTGAGGCCGCCACCACGCCGCGCAGCAAGCACTCCGCGAATAGCCACAACAATAACCGCAAACGTAATAACAATCCTAATAGAATGAGGTAAGCGGATGCAGCTGAAATCACGTTTGAGACGCTTTTTACCAAATCAACCAGGCGAAAGCCTCCAGGGCGTTCAGCTGCCCACAATAGACAAACACGGTTGAGGAGCTGCGGGTGTTCCGGTTTAAAGCGATCGACCATATTGAGAATCCACACTCACACACAGTTCAATCCACCGCCAAGAGTGGTAGTGATGCTGGCTGCGCCTGCAGTCCAGAAAATCCATGTGAGGAGTAAACTGCATTGTGTCAGTGGACCGAACACGAGAATGAACCCAGTAGGTCTTACAAGCCAATATGAGATCCAACGCTGCTCATCACGCTATCCGGCAGGGTGAAGAAGAAGAAGATGTACAGTGCAGACAGCACAATCGTCCATATGGAGGTGAACAAGAGGAATGTAGTTTGATTGTGTTCGTCAGTACTGAAGTAATTGTTGTATTTGTTGAAGTTAGTGACGAGAAAGGCAGATATCGCGAGCTACAAAACTCTCAATCAGATTGTAGCTCCGGAGTATTCATGCACATACCTCTATGACGCTGAGAAAGATCAGGGTTCCGAGTACCACTGCGGAGAGATTCAGATATGTGACTCATTGACTGTGATAACCACAGAAGCGTACTGGGGTGTCCCTTGCGAATCAAATCTTCGAAAGCCATTTTATAGATATATGGAAAGTGAGTATGGTATCTCTGAGAGGTCGTGAGCTCGTGCAAGTGATCGTAAGAGTTGGAGTGGAACGTCCGAGTCCGACTGAGCTACAATATATTCAACATGTTCGGAGTGGCTATGCTTATATTTTCCCACTCCGGCGTGGTCAGGGCCTGACTGACGTCACACGTTGCGCTCTGCTGGCATCAATTGAAGTCCTGTGATAAATAAATAGTCCAGTGGTGTAAAAGGTAGTGACAATGTATACGCAAACAAAACAGAAAGTTCTGCTGAAAAAGATCAAAAGACTCTGCTTATGGAGGAATCTTCATCTGGGACACAAACTCGGTCCCCGGGATGCAGATCACTGCAAACAATCTTGGGATTGACAATGCGGAATTTATCCAAAGTCGAATTGTGGCGACGAGCAATTTCCCAGCAGGTATCACCGGATTGTATAACATAGGGAATCGTCGTGCTGGGACAAGGGGCGGGTGCGGCGTGAGTGGGTGAAAAGGCGAGCCGCCAGATGAGTAAGAGGACGACCGTGATGATGAGGAAGAAAGGGAAAAGGGTCCGGTAGGCGCCTCCTCGCAGAACGTGGCGAGTGCCGCGCTGGAAGGAATAGTCGTCCACGTCAGCCGTACGTTGCACAGACACATTTAAAAGACAGTGTACACACCTCATCCACTGCGAGAGGTTGGTAGCCGTCTACACGAGCAGACGCAGCTTCGACGTCATCACCTCCTTCCGCACAAACGGCGGTAGGAAGCTCAGCGACTATTATACAGCATTAAGAACGTTGCCCGCTGAAGGAGAGTTAGGACGGCACCTTGGGTCAACTCCCCAAACTCGGAGCCCTCTGGACCTTTGTACAAGAGCCCCTCTTGATCACGAAAGTAGTAGCACCCGGTGTCGGCATCATAGCCAATGCGTTTCACTCCCTCTGGTAGTCTGTAATCGTCCTAAACATGGCAGCATCAGCTTGTTAACAGATTATGTGAACGGTTGGCGTACCTCGTCGTATTGCGTCCAGCGCCCCATTAGTCTATGACGTGGTCCAGCCAAGAGTTGGGTGGTGCAGTGACTTGACAAGGTGGCATGTACGAAAAAGGAAATGTAGTATAATACGACGTCCTCTGCTCCCAACTGCCATGACCGACGTTCAGGCTCCTCCTCTGAACCAAATCCCCCCGCAATCATCGCCCACTGATCCTGATGCGACTCAGCCAGATGCACCGAACGAGCCCGCTTCAGAGACGCTCTATATCCAAAATCTCAACGAAAAGATCAAGGTCGATGGTCAGCATACGCCAACTCGTGCTCATTTCAATCATCTGACGACATCTGGAAACAGTGCTCAAAACATCCTTGCGAGGCCTTTTCAGATCATATGGCGAAGTTCTGGATGTCGTCGCCCACAATAATCTACGAATGCGCGGTCAAGCGTTCGTGTCGTTCGCATCACCTGAGATCGCCGCTAAAGCAATGAGGGAGGTCCGTGGATTTCCTTTGTACTCAAAACCTATGGTAGGACATTTCTTGTTCATCATCATTACTACCATCGCTAAGATCCCACCACAGCAAATATCGTTTGCCAGAACGAGGTCAGACGCTGTCGTGCAACGACTAGATGCTGAAAACTTTGAGGGCCACAAAGCTCGCAGAGCAGAGCACAAGCGTGCGTATCACTCGTTGTTCCATTGTTCTCGACTTATTTATGTATTACATCAAGAGACCACTCGTTACTCTAATCCCCTCAAGCAAAAATTCCGTACGAAAAGAATGGCTGCAGAAGGTAGATCCATACATTCTTTCACTTTACCGTTCGGCTGACGCATCGTTATTAGTGGATGGCGCTTCTGCGGCCCCAGCTCCGAAGCGACCGGCCGTACAGATGCCCGACGAATATCTTCCCCCAAACAAGATCTTATTCCTGCAAAATCTACCAGAAAGCGTCACAAAGGACCAACTCATGGCGCTCTTCTCCCAGTTGGCCTATTCTCCCCTTCCCTCAGCTTCATCTGTTGACCGTTATCAAACAGATATCCAAACTTGTACGAAGTCCGTCTTATTCCAACAAAACGAGACATTGCGTTCGTGGAGTACTTGGACGAGTCGAGTGCAGGCGTTGCCAAGGATGCACTGCACAACTACAAACTCGACGGGGAGAACAAGATAAAGGCAAGTATCTCATTTCCTCGTTTGTCTCGTACTTACTCGTCCCCAAGATCACCTTTGCACGCAAGTAACCGCTTATTGTATGATTGTTGTAAGCTTTCTGTAATGAGAATAACTTCGGCCTTTCTGTCTTCGGCTTTTTGCACCCTTTGTGAACATGACTTTTACGCCACACGCGTAACGGCAAGCACCATACA
This sequence comes from Leccinum pellstonianum, assembly GCA_038091735.1. Taxonomy (NCBI): domain Eukaryota; kingdom Fungi; phylum Basidiomycota; class Agaricomycetes; order Boletales; family Boletaceae; genus Leccinum; species Leccinum pellstonianum. The sequence goes on along the minus strand of JBBPPA010000552.1, from coordinate 10,665 downwards.
TATATGCCACATGAGACTTTGCGAGCTGGTGCCTCGCCGCAGACTCGAGTTTTAACGAATTCTACTGTGTCGGAGAGGCACCCTGGGACCCGAATATGTGTTGCCACAAAACGCGCGAATTCACTATTTGTCCCACTCTGATGATCTTCTTGAGGCCTGCTCTTCTTGAACCACTACCACCATCGACATATACATAAAACTTCGAAATTTCAGACAAGCTACAAACCATGCCTCTTGATTTTGTGCGCAAACAAACCTGAAAAACGAGTCTTTGCTTACCTTTGTTTTTGGTAGGACGACGAAGAACTTGAATTTTCGGAGGGACTAGAAATCGTCAAACAATACATGAGTACGTATCGAAGACCATCAGAATCCTACCACTTGCCTATGCATGTCGTCTGTCCTCGTTTTAGGTTCAGAAGCGAAGGCGATAGGTTCCGAGTCGCCCACGTCTCCTGTCATCCGATTGGAGTACCCGCGGAACATTAGTACAGAACAAAGGGCGATGGCGTTCAACCGTTCGCCATCACCGATGAACATCGATTCAAGTGCAGACGAGATGCAAAGTGGGTCTTGATGTCGATACCTCTTTTCGCCTTCGTCCCTCGCTTTGATCACCAGTGCTAATACGGTCAACCAGTCGTGGAACGTAGGTTCTTTTTTTCGACAGGCATGCCACCGCCCGATCGTTTCCATACTCATCGCCATCTACAGCCATCAATCCCGTTGCCCCCATCACTGTCGCGAGGCAGCCGTCACCGACGAGCGCTACGCGTCCGGCGGCCGGGATTTCGGTTCCTCGCAAGAGACCTACCCATGTACACAGCACGCCAGGCCCGCACTCCGTACCTCATTTGCCAGGCACCTTACCTCACCCGGCGAAACGTTTTCACGCCGCGGCGGTTCCAAATGCCCTATTTTCGCGCGAGCAAGTCGACAGGGACTACGGCGAGGATCTAGAGCCTTTCATCATCGCACACGACGCGTCTGCCCAAGCGCTCCTTGACGCGGCCCAGCTCCCCTGGGGAACGGTGTATGAAATCGCACGTGGCATAACTAAAGGAAGTTGGCAGTGGTCTTCGGTAACCCAGGAGAAAGTGAATCAACTCCGCGGGACCAATGCCCAGACTGCACCTAACGTGGTGGCCGTAATGAAAGGCAACGGCCGCGAGCTGCCTCGGGTGGTCGCGGCCGAGGTTTGGATGGAATACGACCGCGAGCAGGACGCGATACTCGAAAAAGAAGGCCGCGGACTTGGCGGAAAGGGTCATTGGAAGGGCAAGGACGACTGGTATGGCGGGAAAATCCAGCAGGTTGGCCGGCTCGTACGTGGCGCGCATGGTCGGTACTCCATACATCTCGAAAAACCTGAAATCCGCCGGTCCCACCGCTTTTCCCGCTTCCTCGGATCACGCCGACTCTTGCAAGTCCGTGTGGCCGACGACCTCCTTTACAAGCATGGCGATGACGTCCGCGTCTTGTTATACTCGAAGAGATTCATCCTTTGCGGAAGAGTATACCAGCCGTTCTTTGCCAAGGAGGGCAGTATATACCTGCTGGAGATAAACCAAGACTTCGAAAGGATCCCTAGTGAGGCAGACGGTGATACTCTTCGAATTTTGATGAAGGAGTTCATCAACTGGCATAATCCACCTGACCAAAACAGCCAGCAGGTAGGAGTATCATTCGGAATAGATCTAAATCTAATGCCACGGTCTCTAGCCAATAAGCAAGTGGTCGACTCGTTGGGCACTGGGACTATCCACCTCCGTGCCCACGGTTGTTTTTGATCCCCAATACATCTACGAGATTCCCGACATATGTAAGTGTGCTCTTTGTGATGTCTCTCATTCGGTTGATCGCTTTTATAGATGTCAGCCCCCAGGACTGGCAGGGCAAGGCACCTTCGGAAAAGGTGCTCACAGACGGCTGTGGGTTTATCAATGGAGCAGCCCTTACTCAAATTATGAGGATCATGAGATATAGCAGCAGACCGACTGCTGTCCAGGGTCGCATTGCTGGATCGAAAGGCATGTGGGTCTTGCATCCTGACCCCCTCCAACAGGTGCCAGATGGGATGGCCAGGATCTGGATTAGACCATCTCAAACAAAGATCAAGCTTGGCTCGACATCTGCACTGGGCCCAGCTCAGAGAACTTTCGATCTTCTTGCTCCTTCTCGAGTTGTGGGGCCAAGTCACCTCTCCTCACAGACTCTTATCAACCTGTCTTTCAATGGTGTTGATCATCAGATTTTGAAGGATTTGATGGCACAAGGCTTGAGAGAGGAAATGGAACCATTCATGAGATTGGAGAAGTCCCAGGAGATGGTTGTGCTTTGGAAGGCAGTTGAGAGGGCAGGGGCTGTTACTGTAAGCAGGCTCAAGAGACTGGTTGCAGGACAAGCAAGAGCTCTGGGATTTGGTCGGCTTCGTCCTGTGGAAAATCAAGATCAAGAGGAGGATGAAGATGAGGATTTAGACCATGTCTTATTGGATACCAATCACAAGAAATTCTCTGGACAGCCATTATCCCTTCATGAATCTGTCTTGGAACTCCTCCAGTCAGGTTTCAGTCCACTGGAATCAAATGTTCTCTTCAAGAAGCTAGAATCTATCATGACTTTGGTTTTGGATGACTATGTAGAGAAGTTCCACATTCCAGTGGGTGATTCATGTGAAGCATATATTGTTCCTGGTAAGTATTTTCTTTCTTTTGCTTCTTCACTCATTGTGCTTTTAGATCCTTTTGGAGTTTTGGAAGAAGGCCAAATTCATTTCAGATCATCTGAGCCTATCATCAATCACTCTACTGGGGATCAGATAGATACTGTTCTTGGAGAAGTTCTTGTATGCTTTTATTCTTAACTTTATATCTCTAATCCTTTGAGATTAAAGGTATCCAGAAATCCAACAAGACTGCCATCTGATATTCAAAAGGTAAGGATCTTTGTATCTTATTATTCATGATCTATCATGAGAAATAGGTCCAAGCTGTTGCTCATCCCAAGTTGAGCAATTATTTCAATGTGATTGTGTTTCCTATCAAAGGGAAGCAATCTCTGGCAAGCTTTCTTGGTGGTGGAGGTGAGTATTTTTCCATCGGATATATAAGCAAGACTGAGAATTTTTCTTCCAGATTATGATGGAGGTATGTAATGCAGACAAGAGCTAATGGTCAACTCATATCTCTTCTCAGATACTGTGATGCTCAACTGGTACAAACCATTGGTAGAGCAATTCAAAGGCTACCCACTTTGTGTAGCTCCTTCTATCTCTGATTACTTTCAGAGAGAAGTAGAGCATGTCAGGGACTTTGACAAGAGAGTCTCTGAACTTGAGCCTAGAGAAGCACAGCAGGCATTCCAGAAGGTTCTTTTGCTGGGACTTGGAGAAACAAGAGTGGGACTTTATTCAAAGTTCCATGATGCTGCAGTATATGAGCTTGGATATGCACATTCAACAGCTATCCACTTGGCCTACATGTCAGTTTCTTCTTTTCTTTTGGGACATTACTCAAACATAATCCAGGTTTACCACTTGCTTGGATGCAAGCAAGACTGGACTCAGAGTCAAGCAAGATGTCTTTGATGAGGATAGACACCAGTGGGGAGCTAAAAAACCCTGGTATACATGGAAACTTGAGCAGGCAAAGGGTGCCAACAATAACAACAAAAAGGCTTGTCTCAAGCGTCAAGGCTCACCCTTTATTCTGGATGCTTTGGTTGAGGAAGGTGAAAGTCTGAGGGATCAGATGCTTCAGAAGTATAGGGCACTCAGAACCAGGCCTGAAGATGACAAGGATCTCTGCAAACCTTGGCTGGAAGCAAAGGCCAAGGCTGCACAAGCCAGAACACATAGGATTGATGGCTTCAATGCCAACCTGGAGGATATTGAAGCCCATGTGGAAGAAGCATTCAAGGGATACCAGAGGGCCGTAGCCATTAGTGGCAACAAATCCGCTGCTGAGAGTTCACTCTCTCGAGATGCTCACTATGAGAAGGTTGCACACAGCTTTTCTGAGACTCCAAAATTCCGAGGTTTTTTGTTCTTTTCTGATGACGATGTTCAGATACTCAAGGCATCATTGGCTTGTACAAAGTCACTCTCGTTTGGCTTTTCCGTTGCTTTTAACACCTTATGCACGATCAAGGCTCGGGCACAGGCTGGTGGCCATGCGACCATGGTTCAACAGTTTGTGCAGTGTATGTCTATCCCCGGTATCATTTCTCGTACCTTCTCTCGACTCCAAACACAGGATGATGATACTTAGGATCGTTTACCCTCTTTTTTACCCTACATTTGCCGCGTTGTACAACTTTCCCTCGTGATACACGGTATCTTGTGAATTGCTGCGTGCGTGGCGATGATAATGACATGAGAATTTGTGTCAGCGTGAAACGATTTGATAACCGCAACTTACTTATCTCCCTTCCCACAACTCTCTCCGTCGACGTCCTTGCACTCTATCCTCTCTCTCAACCGCCATCATGTCTTACAAGGTCTTCTGTCTAGGCAACCCTCTTCTTGATGTGCAGGTCAGAGACGGAGAGAAACTCTTGGAAAAGTATGATCTCAAAGCCAACGATGCCATCCTCGCCGAGGACAAGCATCAACCGATGTACGTAAATCGAAATCGCCGCATCAGCGTCCGCAAGAGTGCTGATGCCGTGTTCGTCGCAGCTACGAAGAGATCGTGAAAAACTATCCCGTCACGTACGTTGCTGGAGGAGCGTCCCAGAACGCTGCGCGTGGGGCGGCTGTGAGTCCATCCACACGATCGTGAGCTCGCTTGATCTGACGACACGACCACGCTAGTACATTCTCCCTCCCGGCTCGGTCGTGTACACTGGTGCTGTCGGTAACGACGACCTTGCCGACCAATTAAGGGCGGCGAACAAGCGGGAAGGGCTGGATGAGGTATACCTCGTCAAGGAGGGCAAGAAGACGGGTGCATGTGCCGTGGTTATCACGGGCCACCATCGGTGTGTGATTTCGTTTTGTTTCGTTCGTGAGTTGCAGTCGTTGACGGCAAGGATCGATCGCTCTAGGTCGTTGGTGACGACGTTGCGCGCCGCCGAGTTGTTTGAAAAGTCGCATCTCTTGTCGTCTGCGGTCGCCCCGCTCGTGGAGGGTGCCAAGGTCTATTACGTCGAGGGTTTCTTCCTCACGCATGGCCTAGAGTCGGTGCTTCACCTGAGCCAGCATGCGTCGGCGAACAACAAGGTATGCAGTCCGTCCCCCTTCGTTCGATGCCTATCTCACACACACGCGTCGACACGCATATACACACGCATTGCTTATCGTTCTCGGTGCTGCTCCCACACACACTCGCACAATTAATTATAGACCTTCATCCTCAACCTCTCCGCGCCCTTCATCCCCATGTTCTTCAACAGCCAGCTGGAGCAGGTCCTCCCCTACACCGACGTCGTCATCGGCAACGAGTCCGAAGCGCAAGAGTACGCCAAGGCGGTACTGAAGAAGGACACGACCGACATGGCGGAGATCGCGCGCGGCATCGCGACGTACGACAAGAAAAACAGCAAGCGTCCGCGTATCGTCGTGATCACGCAGGGCTCTGAGGCGACCGTCGTCGTCGATGGTGCGAAGCCGGACGCGCCCAAGGTGTACTCGGTCACGCCGATCGCGAACGAGCTGATTGTGGATACCAATGGCGCTGGCGACGCGTTCGCGGGCGGGTTCTTGGGCGCGTACGTCGCTGGAAAGAGTCTCGATGAGTGCGTCGAGGCGGGACACAAGATGGGGGCCATGTGTGTTCAGTTGGTACATAGCCCGCTTTTTCCCATGATGTGCGAGATTGAGGCTGATGGATTCTTGTACCAATAGGTCGGTCCCCAGTTCAAGTGGCCCAAGGTTCAGGTGCTCTAGACTTTATATGGTAACGGATTTGATTTAAACTGTATGTATCATACCCTCCTCGCTCTCAACAGCGAGTCACTCGTGTATCATTACTGGATGCTCTCATCACATCACAAGTCATTAACTATATACTTATGATAACACTGAAGAATCTGCGTTTATTATTCCCGCCGAATGTAAATCGTGATATCATATCAGTTCAACTGCATCAATATGCATGGAAGAATCTCAGTACATTTCTACGGAAAGGCGCGGCGTCCACGCGCGCTAGTGCGTAATGTAGTGTGAAAGTCCAACCAAAAAAATGTCACCGGAGAAGGACTATGAGAGTACTATGTCAATATAATATCATGTGTAGAGTAGGTGCTCATGAAGGGGGTGGGGACGCGAGAGACTCCTGCGTCAGAAACTGGAGCATCAGATCAAGCACGGGGGACCCTGCGTTGCTCGCACTGACCTGAGTCAATAACTCGGCTAGCAATGGGATGGTCAACAAGGGGGGAAAGAAGGAAGAAAGAAAAGCCGACCTGGGTTCAACATGGGTTCACCGTCCTCCGTAAGTATTTGTTCCAAATCGAGAGAGTGCTCTAGATGTGTCGTATGATGCGATGGAAAAGGATCGTCATCGCTAGGTGAAAGTAGATGCTGAACGATGGTAATTTCGCCATCGGAGCTGCCATGGTTTAGTGGTCGGCCTGTACCTAGTGAAGAGATATGTTTCGAGGAGACTCGCACTCTTGACACTTGGTCGTCGACAGAATAATCTTCATCTATGGTGTCGAGCATTGAATCGACAAATATTTCGGCCAAATGCAAAACCTGACTCACTGTCAATGCTACTCCCCGAAGGCGATACTAGCGAAGGATCAATCACAGTGGTATCATTGTCACCAATCTGAGGGTCATCCATTCCGCCATGATCGAGTGAAGGGTCGACAGCCACGACGGGGCTGCTCTTGCGCGATGGTGATGATTCGCCGTTACTTGATGAACTTGTGGTGCTCTGCACTTGTTCGTTGGTCAGGACGTCAGGTGATTGCATTATGGTGGTAGGACGATAATACTGTGGTGGTGCATTGTAATAGGGGTGAGCGTAACCGATGACATGAGGGGGTGGTTGTGAACCATCGCCAGCCCAAGGAGGTGCAGGTTGCCAGCTCGCTTGATGTAAGCGGGTTGCGGATGTAGGAAGACCTGCGGCTTGGGAATAATGACCATCGCCCACCATTCCCGGCGGAGGAACTATAACTGCAACGATTTGCATGACGGAAATGTACGAGGAAGCGCATATACTCACCTCCTGCAAATGTGTGTTGACGGTAATAAGCACCTGGTGGAACGGAGTTGGGGCTGGTGGGGTTCCCCTTTGACGAGGGTGTTCGGCTGCGGCTCTTCGATCGCGAGCCGGAGGAAGGATGATCCTCACTGCACATCGAAGTTCGTCTGACGACTTGGTCTGTAGGCTCGATCACGAGCCCATTGTGTCTGACAGACAGAGTCTATGAAGGGCACCACAGAGGCATGACACCCGCACTCACCTCGACTTTTGGTGTCTGCGGAGGGCGTCGGTCTAGGGTATGATACGTCAGCCTCATGCACGAGGCAAAAAGAACTGGCAACGAACACGAGTGAACCTGGCGTCACACTGAGGACAAGCACTGTGTAGCGTCTGTATATGCGTGTCCCTGTAATTAAAAGGACACGTACAATCCGGGTACAGAATGGAGTTTAGTGGTGCGTTGGTGTCGCTTGAGATCGGCTTCTCTGGCGAATTGCTTGTTGCAACCGTTGATCTTGCAAGGCCATACGGTCGAGTCTGAGGGTTTCTTTGGCGATGGTTTGTCCTGTTGCTGAGTCTTTTTCTTATGGGTGTCCTTCTTCTCGTCGGTCTGTTGACGCGATGTATGCGATCCGAATGAGATCCGTTGACTGAGACTGGAGTGCGAGACGAGCAACGAGCGTTACGCACTGTCTGCTTTGATTGTCGGACCATCTCCTTTTATACGTTGAACTCGCACAAGGGATCACGGCTGATATGATCCCGGACGGGGCGTAGCGTCGGTTGGCAGTTCAGACTTGCCAGCCGCCCCCCCTCACCGCCCAGTCACACTATACACATACATACACAAACATATGCTGTAATCAATCCCCTCACAATTCTATGGGCGCATCTTTCCCAGCGGACAAGGGGCCATCGAAACAACCCGACAACCGCGCACCGTCTGGCGTAATACCACAGTGGCTGCCAAATCCTGTCAGGTAACCCGCCGAAACCAAATAAAAACGTGCCATACTCAATTATTTGTTTCCAATATGTCTCAAAGTCGAATCTAAACTCGTAATCACCCCCAAAGTCAGCGTCGAGCTGGGACCTTGGAACGAGCTCAAACAGGTCCGGATTAAAGCGCATCTGTTCAAACTGAGTCAGCACTCCAAGAACTCGTCATATTAATGGCCCGGATCTCAACCTTGTCCCGAGTAACGGGATCCAGAAACGGGGCGATCCCCTTGTAAAAGAAATTGAGAAGCAACGGAAGATTCGTTACAATGGCCCGACCCAGCGTTTCCACGTAATGTTGCTGGAGAATCGTAAGAACCTGTCAAACACGATTCGTCATGTCCCACAACTGACGAAGGCGACCAGAAGTTTACCTTACTCGCCACGGATATAGAAGGATTACTTCTCAGGGTGGTCGTTTTGTAATCGACAATGATAACAAGCGTCTCTTGTCCCGACGGCATCATATCCTTGGCGCGTTCTCTTTCGGATACCATATCAATACTTGCCCAATATGATCCTTCGGTTACACTTACAGCCACCATACGAGATGTCTCAGCTGACGAGGGCCTGCTTCCGTATTTTCTCTGCCAGGGCGCATGTAGATAATGGGGCGTCCGTCCTTGTCAAACCCTGTAAGAATGCTGTTGCATGTTATATTTAATATGTCCCACTGTGGATCGAAGTGCAGCCTACATTTTTCCGGTCTCACACTCGACTTTGATCTAGAATAGGTATAGTGTGCTTCTGATGAGTAATACATCCCCACTGAGCGCACCTCGTCCGGCCGAATAAGCTCAGGCTGGTATTCTCGCCTCCACTCCAGCGTAGATTTGATCCTCTTCTCTGCGTCATGCATCTTCCACTTGGCAGCGCGCATATAACGAGGGAGGGTATCTGGCTTGCGTAGCCACCGAAGTTCCCACTTGTAATACTCATGCGAGGTCGGCAGGAGTAGAGAGTGGGCGTACTAAGTATAAAAGGCGCCGCAAAATGATACACTGAGTTGGATTGATTCGACAATGTGGCAAGCTTACCTCACGAAGTGCCTTGATCTGTGTCACCTGTTCCTCGGTGTACTCGTGAATGGGCTTTACGATCGTACCCAGCTCTGGCTCAGTGAGGACGGTGGTGATGGGTGGCATTTGGGATAGAGGTAAGTATGTATGCCCATAATTACTTAATATTGAAATTCAGAATGATCGCGATCGAACTCGCGGAGTTTTATTTTTTAAGTAATCCGTCTTCACAACCTTCACCATGCATTTGATGTACACCCTCGATGCCAGTGGAAACAGGATATATACACTCAACGTGCGTCTCTTCACCTACAGTCTCCACTACCGATTTTTCACGTCTCTATAGAAAATGACCAACGAAGGCAGGATCACCAAGTCTGCTCATCCAGGTATGTTTATGTTTGTCGCCAAGGGATCTGCTTTCAAAGTGCGTGCCACAGCTCGTTTTTCACCGGATGACAAGTTTTCTCGCCACCGCGTCACCATCAAAAAGCGCTACGGCGTCCTGCCTACGCAACTCCCCTCTAAGCCTGTGTAACACCACAACGCCTAGTATTTTGGTTGCCGGACATACCGTCGGTGATCAGTCATCACTTGAGAAAGAGTTTGCGATGCATAGGGTCCAATGTATAATGTCGCCATTTTTTTTCCAAAAATAATGGCGGTTGGCTTTGTTCCTGCCAGCCTGGACCCTTTAGGGTTCCAGGTTTATTATAAAGACTGTTCAATTGACGTTGGTTGAGTCCGTGTGACCGGATGCGATCTTCGGTGCGTACCCCTTGTTTTTTTATAGTCTAATGCGGAACCGGGACCCTGACTAGGGTTGACTAGGACTTTGACCAGAAATGACAATCAGTTGACTTAGTATTCTATCATCGGTCACTGACTCGCTCTTGATCGATGATCAGCTACGAGCTATGGAGGATCACCGGGGCCCGTCAAGACGCCGCATCGGAAGCAACTGGCTGAGTAGTATCGACACCTGTTCCGTATTGTCCGTCCGATCGATCCCCGCCAGCTTGAATCGGTGGGAAAACCGGTGTGAACCTTGTCCTAGTACAGGTCGATTCATTCCGCCGGAACGACCCATCGGACCGTGAGGTCGAATCAGGCGGTGTTTGGGTGACTCGTGTCAACTGGAACGAGATATGATCTGACTCGCCAAGCTCGGCTTTCAATCAGTGGAATGACGTTAGCTAGCCGGATATCCCGCTCATAAGTACTGACGGTTCATATATATATCCTCAATGCGGAGTCGCTCTCCAGGTTCTGCCCTGCTTTCCCCGGGACGACATGGACCTGCCAAGCACGACCCAGTCACCTACAGCTAACATTAATACAGAACACGTCGAGATCCTCGAAGTCGACGCCTTCCCTCATGTCGACATAGCGCAGGCGGAAAATACTTTCAACGAGCTCGCACGTCAGCTCTCTAGGCAATCGGTTCACCGTGTACGTCCATCCAAGCAGACTTCTCGCACAGCTTC